>CM077175.1:6493615-6703615 GCA_039654105.1 Coreius guichenoti
TAGATCTTTCAGACCGGCAATAGAATCAAAAAGAATTTTGTGGGGGATTTGGGAAAAATGGGAAAATGGGATTTTCTTTCAATGTCCAGCAGCAAAACATTATTTCAGTATAAGACATAGCCCTGCTGATTACACAATATCCAATAATAAGACTCTAAGAATCAAGAAATCCTGGGGATGCTATGAATTTTAGTTTATCCTGTTGGACAATATTCCAATAGAAAGTTATCTATATTCCTCCAGGATTTTTGACTATGGTGTGCATATGTAAATATTACTTGATTAACCATCTTAAGGACTTATTGTGATCTTTCAGAACACATGATTCCCAAAAGGACTACTGCAATTAATCACCAACAGAACAAATGCCCTTCATCAAAAAGAATGTAAGGGAAATGTTCCACAAACTCTTTGCTTCCATATGATTTCCTTTAACTGCCCAGTAGCAACACATTATTCCAGTACAACACAAATATACAACATTTTTAATTAAAAAAAAAAAAATCCAGTTGGATTCCAGTAAGGATTCTTATGGATCCCATTAAGTTTGGTTCCAAATGTTATTGCTATATTTCACAATTTTTTTTTTTTTTTTTTTTTTTGACTAGGGTGGATATATTTGTTTGATGAACCTTCTACAAGATCTAATGTGCATCACTGTCAGAAATTAACAAGAGCTTGGGGCAAAAAATTCAGATAAAGTGACAAAAAAGCTTCACACACACACACACATATATATATATATATATATATATACATACAGTCTGGGGGCAAGAAATATATAATTCATCCTCTGCTTTTCTATTTTTCATAATTCCTATTATTTTAGGCCAATAGTTATGGGTTATGGGCTCAGTGCCTCATCAGACTCTGTGCAGCCACTATGAAGTGTTTGTGATGGGAAAAGATTCAATCAGCAATTAAAACCCTGACAAAATGCCCCTGCAATTCATTTCCTAAATAAAAAAAAAGTTAATTTCTGACTCTGATGTGCATTCAATCTATTCCATATAGTGACTGGCCGGCTCACCTGGTAAGTTGGATGTCGGTGTGTTTAAATCCTCAAGGTGATGCGTTTCTTCTTGGCGCAGGATGCGGGACAAAGCTGATAATTTCACCTGCCTCTCCTCCAAAGCGATCACGCGCACCGGGCTGACATATCGGTAAAACACGGGCGTCTTTGAGCGGGTCCGGTGCGCACCAGGCGTTTATAGCGCAGTGGATCCGCGTTCTTCCAGCCGCTCACGCAGACACAATGTCCCTTTCGCGACGGGATCCGGTGTGGGGACGCTGCTGCTGCAATTCGGTGAGGATATAACGGGTAGGTGTGGTTGGGTGAACGGACGGAGACAGACAACCGTGGCACGGGTCCAAAAGAGCAGCCCTGCGTTAAGACGCACGGCGCAGTGTGTGCCCGCCAGCTGAAAGCCTTTCAAATGCAGAAGATTCACGTGCATATGAAGATATCAATGTTTGAGGAAATGGTTTCGGGGATGGTTAATAACGCCATACATCCTCCTGCAGTCTGGAACGGAGCGTCTCTCCAGCGGTTCCTTTGGCGATGTTCATGAATCAGTCTGTGCGACGTATAAACTGATATTTACATCCACCGGTCAGACACCGAGCGCTGCGTAAACACGAGCATCATCCGCGGGCTTCAGACTGAGGAACCTAACCATCCGAGAGGGGGGATGGATCTCTCTCGATCTCTCTCTCTCTCTCTCTCTCTCTCTCTCTCTTTCTCTCTCCCTCTCTCTCTTCTCTCTCTCTCTCTCTCTCTCTCAGAGACACATACGCATCAGTTAGGCAACATATACACCCTCGGATAATTAGATCTAATTAATATCTCAGTTGTTTCTCCTATAGATTAAATGAAATGAAAATTGAGACCAGCATGCTTCTCAAATTTGTCCCTTGAGAAAAATACCCTATTAATCTCACACGTCCTCAGAGATTCAGCAGAGATCTCAACGTCTCAAACGGTTCCCATCCAATTCTTTCAAGACCAAATGATTGGTGACCAAATTTGGTGAAAGATTTAGTTTAAAATGGTTTTCACCGTTTTAAGTTTCATCTTTCGGAAATAGGCCTACCTCCATGATCTTTGTTTTATTTACAACTTTGAGAAATAATTTTTCTATGTATATGATCCATTGCATCAGGAGAAACATCTGAGACAAATTCGATACTTAAATGAAGCATATTTGCTTATATTTGCATACATCTCTATTATGTCTTCTAAGATGTGAAAGAACAACATCTGAGTAATAAGATTTTGGTAACACTTTACAATAAGGTTTCATTAGTTAACATTAGTTAATGTATTAACTAACATGAACTAACCATGAGCGGTACATTTACTGTATGGAACTGTATTTGTTAATCTTTGTTAACATTAGATAATAAAAATACAGCTGTTTATGGTTTGTTCATGTTAGTTCACAGTGCATTAACTAATGTTAACAAGATTTTAATAATGTATTAGTAAATGTTGAAATTAACATTAACAAAGATAAATAAATGCTTTATTAGTGCAGCTCATTATTAGTTCATGTTAACTAATGTAGTTAACTAATGTTAACTAATGAACCTTATTGTAAAGTGTTACCAAGATTTAATAGCTACTCGAGCACACCTCCCTCACACTTGTATTGCTAAAAAAAAAAGCTAATTATAATTACAGTCTTAATAAAGATTCCAATTGATTAAAAAATTACTTTTTAATTCTCTAATATGAGAATCTAGTAATTTTATTCATGTACTGGTGCTTTTATGAACCAGAAACCATGCATGGCAGCAATCTGAAGAACCTGTAATAATACATCAAGAACTTCATAAACCTCCAAAAACACACACACACAAAAAGTTAAGAATCGTATGGAGCAAAAACAAAGTAGATTCCTTGCCAAAGTCCCTATTTGTTCCTTGCTGATCCTAAGGTGTAAATAACATTTATTTGTAAGGACGTAGCCCAAACCCTAACCATAACCATGGGTTGCACAAAGTATGCATACACATCAGAGGTTGAAATTCTTAGCATATATATATATATACAGATCACACATAACATTGTGACCTAATGTTGTGTTAGTCCCCCTTTTGCTGCCAAAACAGCCCTGACCCGTCGAGCCATGGACTCCACTAGACCCCTGAAGGTGTGCTGTGGTATCTGGCACCAAGATGTTAGCAGTAGATCCTTTAAGTCCTGTAAGTTGCGAAGTGGGGCCTCCATGGATCGAACTTGTTTGTTCAGCACATCCCACAGATGCTCGATTAGATTGAGATCTGGGGAATTTGGAGGCCAAGTCAACACATCAAACTCGTTGTTGTTCTCCTCAAACCATTCCTGAACCATTTTTGCTTTATGGCAGGGCACATTATCCTGCTGAAAGAGACCACAGCCACCAGGGAATACCATTTCCATGAAAGGGTGTACATGGTCTGCAACAATGCTTAGGTAGGTGGTACATGTCAAAGTAACATCCACATGGATGGCAGGACCCAAGGTTTCCCAGCAGAACATTGCCCAAAGCATCACACTGTCTCCGCCGGCTTGCCTTCTTCCCATAGTGCATCCTGGTGCCATGTGTTCCCCAGGTAAGCGACGCACGCAGCCATCCACGTAATGTAAAAGAAAATGTGATTCATCAGACCAGGCCACCTTCTTCCATTGCTCCGTGGTCCAGTTCTGATGCTCACGTGCCCACTGTTGGCGCTTTCGGTGGTGGACAGGGGTCAGCATGGGCACCCTGTCTGGTCTGCGGCTATGCAGCCCCATACGCAACAAACTGCAATGCACTGTGTATTCTGACACCTTTCTATCAGAATCAGCATTAACTTCTTGAGCAATTTGAGCTACAGTAGCTCGTCTGTTTGATCGGACCACATGGGCCAGCCTTCGCTCCCCACGTGCATCAGTGAGCCTTGGCCGCCCATGACCCTGTCGCCGGTTCACCACTGTTCCTTCCTTGGACCACTTTTGATAGATACTGACCACTGCAGACCGGGAACACCCCACAAGAGCTGCAGTTTTGGAGATGCTCTGACCCAGTCGTCTAGGCATCACAATTGGCCCTTGTCAAACTCGCTCAAATTCTTATGCTTGCCCATTTTTCCTGCTTCTAACACATCAACTCTGAGGGCAAAATGTTCACTTGCTGCCTAATATATCCCACCCACTAACAGGTGCCGTGATGAAGAGATAATTAGTGTTATTCACTTCACCATAATGGTCACCATAAGGTCATAATGTTATGCCTGATCAGTGTATATACACATACACTACATACATACACACACACACACACACACACATACATATATATATACACGCATACACACATTATATATATTATATACACACACACAATTGAAATCACATTTTTAGTTTCAAAAGACATCACGATTATCCCACGATTCTGAACAAACAACAAAGTAACGTCATTTATTAAAGGTTCTGACAAAATGTTAACTGCTGCAGTCTATTTAAAAATATTTAATTAATTTTAATTAATTACTCAGTTTGAATGAATGATTCAATGACTCAAGCACTCACAAGCACTTCATAACTAGATGAATCAGCGTTTTTGAACAAATCTCTTGAATGAATGATTCAATGACAAATATTTTTTTAGTCACTTGCCGCCACCTACTGGTGTAATGATGTAATTGATACAATTTTTATTTGAAGCGCCACCTTACTTTCTAAAGGTGATTTACTCTATTTTGATAGCTTCTGTAGACATCAGTATTTATATATGAAATTTAAACTTTTATCCCAGTAATTATATGAATTATTGTAACACAGAAATATGATACTGTGTGGTTGAAAAAGACTGTTTGTGAAGCCGTTTTATACCTGTACATGACAACGGCTCTCTCTGGATCAGAACGCAGATCTGAATGTTCACTGTGATCGTCAAAGGTTTCATAGACATAGAAGAATTGCTGTCATTAAGGAATAAGTTTAAACACATTATTGTCTGTGAAGACATATGTGACTGTAATGCATAATACAGAATGTATGTCAGGGTATATTAAAAAAAAAGTATTATTTATGTTCTGTTTATTTAAAGCAAGAATCCTCACCACAGCATGGACAACAAAGCCTCTTCTCATATAATTGCATTGGACCATCTGTGTTTGTTTTTGGCCACACCTGCTGAAGCAACAATAGACATCAACAGACTGAACCAGTTAATAAATAGAAATAGAAAATAATCTTTCATTGTGACCTCATCTCAGACACAGGTCATGACACTGACCTGCACACCAATGACCTATTTACCTACCAATATGTAATTTAACCTGGATTCCACCAACCTGTTGGAGAAAGATTGTTAATGTTGCAAACAACTTTGTTTCTAACTGAAATAAATATCACATGTACATTAATGTTTAAAGGGCTCGGTAAATAGAAAGAAGTCTCTTATACTTACCAAGGCTGCATTTATTTGATCAAAAAATACAGTAACAAAATACAGTAAAAAAAAAAAATATTACAATTTAAAATAACTGTTTTCTATTTGAATATATTTTGAAATGTAATTTATTCCTGTGAGTCAAAGCTGAATTTTTAGCATCATTACTCCAGTCTTCAGTGTCACATGATCCTTCAGAAATCATTCTAATATGCTGATTTGCTGCTCAAGAAACATTTCTTATTATTGTTAATGTTGAAAACTTAATATTTTTGTGGAAACCGTGATACATTTTTTTAAAAAATTCAAAAGAACAGCATTTATTTGAAATAGAAACTTTTGTAACATTATTAAAGTCTTTACTGTAATTTTTGGTCAGTTTAATACAGTGCATCCGGAAAGTATTCACAGCGCTTCACTTTTTCCACATTTTGTTATGTTACAGCCTTATTCCAAAATGGATTAAATGTATTATTTTTTTCCTCAATTCTACAAACAATACCCCATAATGACAACGTGAAAGAAGTTTGTTTGAAATCTTTGCAAATTTATTAAAAATAAAAAACTAAAAAAATCACATGTACATAAGTATTCACAGCCTTTGCTCAATACTTTGTTGAAGCACCTTTTGCACCAATTACAGCCTCAAGTCTTTTTGAGTAAGATGCTACAAGCTTGGCACATCTATTTTTGGGCAGTTTTTCCCATTCTTCTTTGCAGGACCTCTCAATCTCCATCAGGTTGGATGGGGAGCGTCGGTGCACAGCCATTTTCAGATTTTCAGTTTGGCCGGGCCGACAGCTCTAGGAAGAGTCCTGGTGGTTCCAAACGTCTTCCATTTACTGTGAATACTTATGTACATGTGATTTTTTCGTTTTTTATTTGTAATAAATTTGCAAAGATTCCAAACAAACTTCTTTCACATTGTCATTATGGGGTATTGTTTGTAGAATTGAGGAAAAAAATAATGAATTTAATCCATTTTGGAATAAGGCTGTAACATAACAAAATGTGGAAAAAGTGAAGCGCTGTGAATACTTTCCAGATGCACTGTACATCCTTGCTAAATAAAATAGTATAGATTTCTTTCAAAAGCTTTTGAACGGTAGTGTGTCTAATGGATTACTCTGTTAATATGTTTCATATCAAAACAAAAAAGAGATCAAATAAAATGACTGAAAATGAGGCCATGCGTTTTGTAAGGCAGATACATTTTTAAATATAATATAGTACCTTAATTTGTTGTTGACTTTCATTGCAATTCTTTGTATATTCATGGTTGAACCTGCAGTCAAGGAAAGTTTTTGTTAAAAAGCATAACAGTCCACAAAATGAAGTGCATGTATAAATAATCCTGAGAGTCTAAAAATATATTTTGCATGTAAAAACAGTCATTTCAACACTTTAGGTGACTCAACAGCGTAGACGGTAGTGCTTCATCTCCCTCTGTCACACACGCAAAACAAATTTTCCAGATGGATTCTCGGCTGATTCACCGAAATGTGTGGGATATCTGCTTCAGATTCTGATATATTCACCAGTATGATATGACTCATTAAAGTTTAAAACACTCAAAAGGCTACAAACACCTGAAGCACAGGATCAAAAGAACATGCATGCATTTCTCAAGGGTTGTTCACATCAAACAGCAATGCTTAAATGAGACAAATTAGCAAATTAGTAACACTCAGTACTCCTTAAATAAATAATAATAATTAAAAAAAGAGTTTTATAGAAAAACAAGCCCTTTGCAAGAGTGCAATGCAAATGTTTTTTCAGGACTGAAAAGAAGACTCTGAAAGCCCAGTTTCCCTGATATCCCTCAAAGAAACTGCGATCAAAGAGAAAAAAGGAGAGAGGGCAACACTTTTTAGTAATATTCCTGTCAGGCAGGTTTTCATCATCCTTGCTTCTGTTGCATCAGGAAACCATTAAGGGTGATATTTTTAGGCAAGCATTGGAACAGATGCTGCTTTGATATGGAACGGGTGAAAAAGTATCCGATACTGACATCTACAAATTGGACACAGGTCAGTGGCAAATCACTCCAGAAAGAGTTTTAGCACAACCCCTGCAAAATGGGAAACCTATGTGCAAATCACCACAAAAGCCAGCAGGCCAGACCAAAACATTGTAGCAATTTAATGTCAATAAATCAGTTCAGCTAAAAATGAAAAGTCTGTGCATAGTTCTCAAATCTAATTTGTGCATATAGACTCACTGATGTCAAACAAATGAGATTTAAAGGGATAGTTTACCCAAAAATTAAAATTCTGTCATCATTTACTCACCCTCAAGTTGTTCCAAACCTGTATGAATTTCTTTCTTCTGCTGAACACAAAAGAATATATTTTGAAGAATGTTGGTAACCAAACAGTTGACTGCCATAGTATTTTTTCCCCCCATACTATGGAAGTCGATGATGTCCATCGACTGTTTGGTTACCCATATTCTTCAAAATATTTTGTGTGTGTGTGTTCAGCAGAAGAAAGAAATTCATACAGGTTTGGAACAACTTGAGGGTGAGTAAATGATGACAGAATTTTCATTTTCGGGTAAACTATCCCTTTAAGACAGCGATATTATTTAAATGGGTTAAAAATTGGCCTGTTTTTCATTTTGGGATGAACAATTAATTTGAATTAATTTGCTGTGTCGATCTGGGGATGCACAAACAAACAAAGCAATCATTTAATAAAAATCACAAAACCACTTGCTTACCGTTGACTCTGAACGTCAAGCTGGGAAAGTATTTTAACATAGAAAATCGTATACTAGAGCTTTAAGCTGATTTTATTTGAAGAGAGCCATTTAATCTAATTATTTTTTAACTTAACCTCAAAACAAAAAATCGAAAATCGATACTCCTGCGAAGCAGGTAAAAATAGACACACATATTACCGTATCCCTGGAGATGGACCTGAAAATCACAAACAGGTTTATTGAATGTGGGATGTGATTGTTGAGAAGTGGGTAGTGACTGACAGCAAAGTGGTGCATCGTGTTTGAAGACAGAGGGATTCTGCCATCTAGTGGTGGACATCAGTAGTGACGCAGATTCTGAGGTGGCTGACTGCTGTAACCTTCAGAAACGTAAAAGATACTTATAATAATTCCTACTAGATAATCTTTAGACTGGGAATCTTATTCTGAGAATAAGAAACAAGCTACTAGCTTTGTGCAAATGCTTTTGAGGACTTTTGCAATATGTTCGATTGACCTCTCTGTCAATGCAATCGCACATCAACATCAGTGTATTTATACAGTGCATCCGGAAAGTATTCACAGCGCTTCACTTTTTCCACATTTTGTTATGTTACAGCCTTATTCCAAAATGGATTAAATTCATTTTTTTTTTTTCCTCAATTCTACAAACAATACCCCATAATGACAACGTGAAAGAAGTTTGTTTGAAATCTTTGCAAATTTATTAAAAATAAAAAATGCAAAAAAAAAGAACCTCGTGCTATATGCTGATGATATCATATAAATTGTTTTTGGCAGCAGTATAGGCTGCTATATATAGGCCTACCTGGCACAAAAACATTAAAGGTGCAGTAAGCAATTTCTGAGAAACGCTGTTGGCCTATTTGAAATCACCAAAACAAACTCGCACCTACCCAAAAGGATCACACCCCTCTAACACAAGCACCTCCTTCTTAATGAGTGTATACGCCCCTTACTGCTGATTGGCTACAAGTGTGTTTTGGTGCTGGGTCCAATCTACTTTCAGTTGCTCAGAAATCACTTACTGCAGCATAAAACTGCAGTCTGTATGTTTTGCCTCTGTCGCCATCTCTGTTTGAAACCTGCAATTGCAGTTATTTGCGGAATTATCATCTTTTACGTAGGTTGTGCATCTGCACGGCTCCTCAGCGCGGACGAATCTAATGTTTTGAGGAGTATGTGTGGCTGTCATCCATTCACCGCAACGGTGTGGATACTGTACTTCGGAATCACAGATTCTACGTCTTGGAAGTATGACCAAAATAATAAGTTTCACCGGAAAATGTCATCTGAACAAGTAAGTAACATGTCTGCCACTTTTGTTCTGACCAACTGAGAAAAAAAGCATTACAATAAATCACACTACTAACGGTGATTAAATCTAACGATAGCTTAGCTCATATCACATCAAACCGTAAAATCATAATTATTATCAGAACTTTGTTCTCAAATTGTTAATGTTAACACAACATCAGCATTGTGTGACTACGTGTATTTAGTGTTTATTAGCGTTACCTGTAGATTTCAATTTCTGTACAGTCTAATCTTTTGCTTTTGACTACAGGTGAATCTCCAGTTGTCACTGATGATTGTCGTTTGGACCTTTCTGGATTACAATCCGACATCAAAATGATAAATTTAATTATTCCAGCTGCTGTGAGAAAAGGCTATAAATGATTCGTCACCTGCAGCATCCTCACAAGTGATACTACAACTAGACGGACTCCTTCTTTATGTATACAGACGTGACGCAACGACACAAAGACGAACGGCGCCATGCTCAAATTTCCCGCGAAAAGCTACCAGTACCACTCAAATAAGAACACATTACTGTTGTGAATCGGGCTAAGGTAAGGAGATCATTTTGAACACTGGCTTGTTATGTACTTGCTCAAAAATTGATTTTGGATCATTTTTAACTAAAAAAAGGTTACAGACTGCAGCTTTAACTAGAGTGATAGCATTAAATATGAATAGATTAATTTACACAAAATAAAGGTGTTGAAATTGAGGAGAATTGAGGAAAATAATGAATTTAATCCATCTTGGAATAAGGCTGTAACATAACAAAATGTGGAAAAAGTGAAGCGCTGTGAATACTTTCCGGATGCACTGTATATAAACAAGTCAAAAACACTGCAATGAGCCAGGGTTATTATAGTTAATTAAAACTAACAGAAACTAAAACTATTATTAAAAAAAAAAAACCCCGGTTTCACAGACAAGGCTTAAGCCTAGTCCCAGACTAAAATGCATGTTTGAGCTGTTTTAACTGAAAGCAACTTGCACTGATATATCTTAAAATATGTCAGTGCCATTGTACTGTCTCAAGATGCACACCAGTGATGTTTTTTTTCTGAGGCATGTTTATAAAAGCTACTTAAATGTCCTAACTGAACTAAAACCTAATCCTGGTTTAATCTAAGCCCTGTCTGTGAAACCAGGCCTAAGTGAAATAAAATAAAATAAAATAAAAACTTAGTTTTTCAAGTTTAACTTGATATACTAAAATATCTAACACTAAAAAAATTAATTAAAAAACTATATAGACATTTTAAAAAATATAAAAAAAAAATACTAAATTACTAAAACTTTAAAATTAAATAGTAATTTGTAAAAATAAATACTGATTTAAAATATTAGTAAAAACTATAGTAAAATTGGAAATAGTTGTCAGTTATTGGAAATGCTATAATATTTTCAAACCAACTGAACTACTGTCACGCTACTGAAAATTAGGGCTAGTCTGCTATCACGATACTTAGGTGCTGATACGATATGTTTTGTGATTTTTAAGAATTGCGATTCTACAAGTATTGCAATTCGATATTGCAATGTATTGCAATTTTTGTTTGCTTTTCTAACTTTAGACCATGGGGAAAAGTTGAATGACACACTTATGCATGATGGTGCAGGTCGTATATCCATAGATGTCTCTCCGTCCGCCATGTCTACTAGTAAGAGATATGATGTCATGTAATACTCACCAATACAACACATTTCACCCTCCCTCTACTGAAATAAAAGAGGGAACTTTCCTCCACCTTGTCTATAAGCAAGGACTAAAATAAAGCAATTTAATATGAATTAATATCGATTCTGGAATAAAAAAAAAAAACAAAAAAAATTTTTTTTTTTTAAATAGTAAAAAATAAAAAATAAAGCAATCACAATAGGAGAATAGATTTTTTCCCCAGCCCTACTGAAAATATAGAATATTTAAAAAATAAAATTATAGAATATTTCAAATATAAAATATATAGAATATTTAAGGCGAGACACTGCAGGCAAAAACATGCATCTGTCAATATTGAGATTTTTTTTTTTCAGATTAGTGAAAATGATACTTGTAAGTGTATCTTTTATAGCACTTTATCTATTTGCGTCTAAAGATATGTATTGGAATTGAAATCTACAAAGGCTGTTTTCTCAAAATGAGTTTTTTCTCCTGCACTGAGCCAGAAATCTCTAACTTCAGTACCATTTACATACACCAAACTTTACAGTTTTATTCCTATCTATATTCTAAAGGGTTTTACAGAGGGGTTTGTTTATAAATATATAATTTGCCTGATTTTATACATTTTATTCCTAAAAAAAATTGTGAAAATTAACTTTATTCTGGCAATTGACAGTATTTTCTGATTTATGGAGTGATAAAAAGAGATATCTAATCTCCCCTCTGTAAAAACCTTTGACTCTAATATGTCAAAAAAAGGAACAAGAATTTTGAACCAGACTTCATTCAATGTTCAGATTTTTGTTCTAGAAATGTATGCAAATTAGTGCATATTTAATTAGATAACTCATTTGCATATTTAAACATAACATTTCAGAGAACTTGTAATACAAAAAATTTTTGGAATTCTTAATGTAATCAATCAACTGGGGAAGTATGGCGATATCTATTCTTTTTTTTTTTACTCTATTCACCTGGGGTGTCTTGCCTTAAGAATAAAAATGATAAATCAGCCGATATTTAAGATCATTGGCAGCGATTAACAGAAGTGTTGCAACTAAACAAGCCTCCTGCTCTCGTCACTGAAAAACCCATATCATTCAACCACTAATCTGCCAACCTATGAAAATAAATATAAAAATACCGCTGTGACTTTACAGCTTTCCTTTATTACTCAACCACAGTACATCACATTTTCCAGCTAAAAAAAAAAAAAAAGTTAAAAAGAAAACATTACCCAACACAAACAATGCATCTTACATCATAGGGGGACACACCATAACCTCATTATACAGACGTGTACCTGGAAATATACAGTAATTTTCTTGCAGATCTCGATACAGATACGTGACTCTGCGTGACTAGAAATACAGCAAATTAGCTTTATATCGCTATACAAAATTGTGAGTCGGCATACAGTATTTTAGAGTTATCAGATAAGGTTGTGCTGCGTCACTTCAAATGATCATTATGTGGAGTTTCGTGTGAGTCTGGCCGAGTAAATCGACTCTCACAGTCAAAGGTTTGACATTATTGCTCGGTTGTTCAGAGATGTGAATACTAACCCTTTTTCCTTAGAGCTCTAAAAAGCAAATAAAAAAAAAAATATCCTACCATTCTTTTCATATATTATGCTAATGTGGACTATTTAATCTCGGAAAGTCATACTATACACTGAAATTTGCACACTATAATTAATCCATTTTCATTTCGATTCATATCTTATCTATTACATGCATACTGAACATACCACCTGCTTTAACACAAAGTTTGCTATGCTCATTATGAAGCAAAATTATTTTTTCCCTGCAGTCTATGGTTTTTAAGACCAATATAAATCCGATTTTGTTTTACTGGCAGCATTTTGGTGACATATATGCAGTGTGTTATCAGCTAAGGTTTTGCCAGATGAAAGCAAAAACTGAAATGTTCCTGAGTACACACTTCATTTTACAGGTCTTAAAGATGTCTTCAAAGTCTTAAAGGGATAGTTCACCCAAAAAAGAAAATTTTGTCAGCACTTACCCTCAAATTGTTCCAAACTTGCATGAGTTTCTTTCTTCTGTTGAGCACAAAATAAGATAATTTAAAGAATGTTTGTAATCAAATAGTTGACGGTAGTCATTGACTTCCATAGTAGGAAAAAAAATACTATGGAAGTCAATGGGTGCCGTCAACTGTCTGATTACCAACATTCTTTAAAATATGTGGGTTTTTTTTTTTTTTTTGTTCAACAGAAGAAAGAAACTCATACATTTGGAACAACATGAGGGTGAGTAAGTGATGACTATTTTCATTTTTGGGTGAATTATCCCTTTAAGAACTACAGACATCAGGACAAAAAGCAAGGGGATGCATAGCAAACAAGATTTTAAAGAGGCCGCAATGCCCCTTTAAAGGAATAGTTCACTTAAAAATGAAAACTCATTTACTCTCCCTCATGGTGTTCAAAACCCATCTGCCTTCTTACGTTGAAGAATTTCTAAACTGCTTTTTGAACTATTAAAGTATCAAACATAAGCTGTAATAATTTGCTTTGTATGAGAGTCAATAAAAATTTAAATGGTAGTCCACATAAACATGAAAATTGTGATATTTACTCACCCTCATGTCATTCCAAACTTGTATGACTGACTTTCTTCTGTGGAACGTAAAAGAAGATATTTTGAAGAATGTTGGTAACCAAACAGTTTCTTTTCCCATTGACTTCCATTGTTTGGATAAGAAATACAATGGAAGCTAATGGGAACCAAAACTGATTGGTTGCCAACTTTCTTTTCAAATATCTTCTTTTGTGTTCTGCAGAAGAAAGAAATGCACACAGGTTTGGAACTACATGAGGATGAGTAACTGATGACAACTTTCATTTTTGGCAGACTATCCCTTTAAATGTGTCTCCGAGCTTTACTTCTAATATTCAAAAAATATCCTTTTACGGTCCACAGAAGAAATTATGTCATACAGATTTTCATTTTTGTGTGAACTATCCCTTTACGTGAAAAAACTACATGTCCAGGCTAAAAAGACATACCTATCCCTTTAAAAACAGCTCTTAAACAGTGAAATGTTTGTTTATATTATAGCAAAGACATATCAACCTTATAAAAATAGATCTGGAAGTTCATTAAATATCCACTAAACACACAAGAGCATGTCTATTACAGCGAGGCTGTTTTACGAGAGAAGTGAACGCTTAAATAGCTCAATATACAAACCATTATGCGATAAGAAATAGCTAAAAACGTGATTCAATGACCTAGCATGCGGTAATATTAAAAAACCTCAGTTCGTCACAGTTCTTCCTCTCGCAGACATAAACACAGACAAGAGGTCATCGGTGGATGGAGGTCACAACCCCATTCTGAAACGGCTCAGAAAACTGTCAGTCACACGTCAGACTGGGGTTGACTTGGGCGTTAAGGTCAGAGTTCATTTATGCACCATTACATCAACGTGCACAAGCTAAGAGGGGAACTCAACGTGAGAAGAACAGGTGTAGCGTGATCTTTTGGGTAGAAAGTGAGGTTTCCTGTCGTTCTCAGGTGCTCACAGTGGGCAAAATTACATCTATTGACCTGCCACAATTCGGTGTGAGGGGACAAAGTGGGAAAAATTTCACAAACTGAAATATTTACAAATTCAGTCCTCATTTTTGCGGCTGGAAAAGCCAACTACTTCATTGTGATACTTGTGTCGTGATTCAATACATCGCAATGCATCACAAAATCACATCATTTGGAGCAGGGTAGAGTTTCAATCTTCCCTGCACGTTCACTTTACTTTTGCCTGATAGAAGCAGCTCCGGTTTTAGAGTTTTTGCTTTTGGACAATTTAGACGAAATGAATGAATACACAAAAGGAGAAAAAAAAAAAAAAAAGGATGCGATAAGAAATTCGTAATGCACTGCCATTCAAAAGTTTGGGGTCAGCAACGTTTTTGCTCACCAAGGCTGTATTTATTCATATAGCCAAAAAAAAAACAAAAAAAAAAAACAGTAATATTGTCTTTTTTTATTTTAATATTTTCAGCATCATTACTCTAGTCTTCAGTGTCACATGATCCTTCAGGAAATTATTATAATATGCTGATTTGCTACTCAAGAAATATTTACTATTATCAATGTTTAAAACGGTTTTCTGCTTCATATTTTTGTGGAAACGTGATGCATTTTACAGGATTCTTAAATAAATTCAAAAGAACAGCATTTATTTGAGATAGAAATGGTTTGTAACATTATAAATGGCTTTACTGTCACTTTTGATGTATTTAAAGCATACTTGCTGAAAAAAAAAGTATTATTTATTATTTAAATCTTACTGATCCCAAACTTTTGAATGGCAGTGTATGTCCATGTCACATCCTTAAAAACAGTGTTGGGACTCCTTTTTATAATCATAGGGAAGCAAAAGTACAGACAAAAAAACAAAACAAAAAAAAAAATCTTGATAAAACGCAACCTGTAGAGACCTACACTACTAGTCAAAGCTTTGGACAGATCTAGTGTAACATATTAACATATTAAAGTATGTAAAATATATAATGACCACAAAAAGTGTAATCAGAACACTGCTTCTTTGTCTAGATTCCAGCTCTGGACTCTGGATATTCATCAACCAGCTTTATGAGGAGCATCCTGGGACGGTTTTCAAACACTATTGAAGGAGTTTGCATGTATGCTGGACACATCACTATCTGGTCTGACACCTCCATTAAAAAAGAACATTAAGATTTTAGCTTTGTAAAGAAATTCATTTGTACTGTGCACAGTTTATATTTGTCTACAAAACTAATTTCAAGCATTGAAGCAGAAGCCTTCAGATCAAAATCATGAGAAACAAACTCAGTGTCCAAACTTTTGACTGGTAGTGTATCTCTAGATGTTCAAGTTCATCAGAGGCCCTGTTTACACCTGGTATTAAGATGCGTTTTGGTCAATTGAATCACAAGTATACGAGGCAGACACATACCCGTTTACACGTGGTGTTTTAATCCGTCTCTTTTGTCCACTTTCAACCACTTCTGTCCTGATTTCTTCAAGGGGAGGGTCTATGGGCGGGTAAATGTATGGGATTTTTCAGATCTTTCGTTCTAATGGACAAAATTAGCTTGTGCAATTTACATATGAACGCACACAGTGACAACGGAAAAGCATACAGAGAGAATCAGCTTTTGTTTCTGCTCTGATAGTCGAACGCTGGGAGTGTGTGTTAGAAATCAGGAATGGTGCAAAAACATTGTGCTTGGTACATTTTTCATCTTCAAACCAAACTTGGGTCTCCAGACGACAAAGTTTAAATCCCGTCTGGCTAGCATGCTTCCCATAATGTTTACGCATTAGGTCAGTAGGTGGAGAGTAGATGGTCTTTTGTGGCTGTTCGAACACATTCGATCACAAGCATTTACACTGCAAAAGCAATCTGGTCGAATGCGTTTTCTACTACCTCTGGAAGTGGTCGAAAGTGGACAAGTTCAAAACGTTTTAAACCCCGTTTACACTTGTATTCAGCGTCGTCCACTTGTGATCCGATCGACCAAAACGCAAAACAGGGCCAGAAGGTTTCAATGAAAACATTCACACACAGCAGATGGTCTAAAAAAGGTTGAGAACACACACATTCTTGTACATCTATCTTTGTGAGGACATTCATTGACACAATGCACTCTCTAGCTCCTTACCCTAACATCACAAGTGCCTAACCTGAACCCTTAACCTAATTATAACATTATCCCTAAAACCAAGTCTTGACCCTAACACAGGCCTTTAAAGGGGTCTCAGAAAGTGAGGATCGGCCCGAAATATCCTCACTTTACTCTTTTTGTTGTCACTCCGATGGTCTAAAACTCAAACCGGTCCTCACAAAGATAGTTGTACAAGTACACACACACACACACACACACACACACACACACACACACACACACACACACACACACACACACACACACACAGAGAATCTGTCCAGCAGAGAATTCTTGTCTGAAAAGGTGATGCTGTATTTTAAAACAGACTGGTCATCTGCCTACCCACGAGACCTAACAAAAGGGAAAGTACATAAACACCCACAAGATAAGAGCTTCATAAAGAGATATTAGATATTAGTTCTGTTCAAATGACATTTCATTTGTCCTAGTCACAAAAAAAAATAAGAAAAAAAAACAATATTCACAAGCCAAATCAACTGTGAGCGAGTGCCTCAGATGTCCCGAGGTCCTTCCTGAGACCGACGCTCACACATTCTGATCTTTTCAGTGTGAAGTCGAGATGTCTTCTCAGTAGAAAACTCAGCTCCAGGCTGACAGAAAGAAAGAGACTGCAGTTCATAGAAAAACAAACCCTCCAGAACTGAATTCTGTTTGTTTGCTTTCCATATATGTCGACCATTTATGGACGTGAGCACAGGCCTGAAAGATCTGCCTCTCTTGATGTTTTGAAGGGTGCGTTTACTGTGCAGCCACTTCCTGGCTGATGAACCGGCGCAGGCGTTCCAGGTACTGGCTGTAGAGCTCGATGTCGTTGTGCCCAGCTCCTTCGACCCACAGTGGCTCCACGGCCTTCGGGCAGCGCTCAAACAGGGCCAGACCATGAGAGAAATCAATCACTTCATCCTCCGTCCCATGGATGATCAGCACTGGAGATGTGATTTTAGACACCTTCTCAATGCTGAGAGAGCAGAATAAGACAACAAAAGGGCCATTAAAAGAACAGTCCACCCAGAGATGAAAATCATGCCACCATTTACTCTCCCTAACGCCGTTCCAAAACAGCATGACTGACTTATTTCTGTGGAACTTACTGTAAATGGACATTTGGAAGAACATAACAGTCTTTTTTCCAATGCAATTATACTTTAAGGGGATTGGAGCTTTCAACCTTCAAGGACATAAAATAACTATAAACGGCCTGTGTATATTCTGAAATCATATGATTTGCTTTGCTTTGTGTTAGGAACAGACCAGATTTGTCAAAATTTGCTCTTTTGTACACTACTTTTCAAAAGTTTGGTGTCTGTAAGATTTCTAAAATGTTTTTAAATGACTGCATTCATTTGATCAATAAATACAGTAAAAATATTGTGAAATATTGCAATTTAAAAAAACTATTTTCTTTAATATCTTAAAATGTAATTTATTCCTGTGATGCAAAGCTGAATTTTCAGCATCATTACTCCGTCTTCAGTGTCACATGATCCTTCAGAAATCATTCTAATATGCTGATTTGCTCAGGAAACATTTCGTATTATTATCAATGTTGAAAACAGTTGTGCTGCTTAATATTTTTGTGGAAACTGTAAAACATTTTTTTCAGGATGATATGAACAGAATGTTCAAAAGAACAGCATTTATTTGAAATAGAAATCTATTGTAACATTATAAATGTCTTTACTGTCACTTTTGATCAATGTATCCTTTCTGAACCTTACTGACCCCAAACTTCTGAACGGTAATATATTCCTCAGAATATAAGTCATACAGGTATAGAACAAAATGGGCATGAATAAATGATGACATTTATACTTAGTTGAACTATCCCTTTAGTTAGTAGAGGTTATAAAATGTTATTTATCAGACCAGTATACAAAAGCTGGTAGATGCCATAACTGCACTATTTTGCAGTCAAAAAGCTAATTCCTTCATTGATGGTGAGTATTCTGACTAAATGTGTTCGGCAAATAACATTTTTTCATATTATAGTAGGTTTAAAAGTGAAAGGGATTGCTATTTTTCCCTCTCTATAAGCTGTGACGTCAAAGATGCACTATTCATACTAGCAGCAGGATAATCACAGGTACAGTCCTTGCATAAATGGAGACTTACATTCTTATATCTTATTGGGTCATGAGACATGTTTGAAGACATCTTTTTGAAGAAATAAATGACATAAATCCCACCTACAACATCAAACCTGCGCATCAATTAAGTTCCATATTAATGCATGACCATGAGGGCCTATTGCTTTAAAGGAGACCCATTATGATCTATTATTTTGGGGTCTACTAGAATAGGCTATGCTATTTTTTTTAAAAATCCCATTATTTTTCACATATTTTACATTGCAGCACCTCTCCTGCCAGTCTATCAGTAATGCTCTGTCTAGTTCCTGTCTCTATGAAGCCCCTCCTTCCAAAAAGCACACTGTGCTCTGATTGGTCAACCGCTTCTAGCGTGTTTTGGAAATGAACCAGAACTGCGTGTTTCAACACACTACTAACGCAACTCAACCAGGCCTTGCCCTTTTTTGCGTATGCCTTGGGTGGGAATTATTTAAATCACGAATATTGTGATAGGAAGAAATCTCAAGACTACAATCAAGGCATTTCAGGGAGTTCAGAAACAGTGCACACTGATATAGAGAATATCTCCTTTTGGAGTGACTTTGTGCTTTGTAACTTTGCAGACCTTTTATGCACAAACCATAAACAAATATGGACGACGCATCTTCACTACCTTCCACTGAAGAAAAGTGAAGCCGCCAATGTCCGAATATGGCGCTGACATCTTGCGCAGATTTGGGACAGAGTCTGTGCAGTAGTAAACGCGGGACCGGAGTCTGCGCAGTAGAGAGCAGGAAGGAGAGCCGCGATATCAAAAGCCCACCCACACTATCGCAGATGCAGAACAATTCATTATGTCGGTGTGAAATAAACAGTTATGGAAATGTAGAAATTAAAGCTAAAGCTCCAATCTCCTACCGAAAATCCAGAAAAAAGTCTGTTGGTGCCTCAGTGACATCTTCACTCAGAGAAGCTGTCAATCATGATGTCACACCGCCCCGTTTTTATATCATCAAATAACTAATTAAAACCAAACATATTTAAAAACGAACACTTGAAATGAAATCAGCGTGATAAAAACTGCCTAAAATGACAGAAATCATCTTTGGGAAAAAATTATTTGAAGTGTAATTTGATTGTTTAGTTTGTCTCGCGTCCCATTAGAATACATGGAGGGGCGGGGGTTATGAGCTATACTGGGACCAACCACCTGGGGGTGATCGAGACGCTTTGGCTTCACTTTTCAGGACGTGTGCGGCAGGCTTGGCACAAACAGCAACATTACACAATAATGGCCGTAACCAGAATTTGAAAATAAGTGAGGTATGGGGTTGAGTGTTAAGAATTGTCCTATAAAAACTACATAAAAACTTTAAAAGGTCTCTGTCTCTTTCCGATCTCTATCCTCCTCCTCTTCCTCCCTGTTGCGCTCCTCTTTGTCCTCCTTTTTGTCCTTTGTCTTCCTGGTCTTTAAATTTAGGCTTTTTTTAAAAAGAAATACTTCTAATGTATTTTGTCGGAACCTCTTTGCCATTCTATACTCTGGGTACACTCTCTCTGTTCGGTCTATTTTAGGGGGATGGGCAATGTTAAATCAGACCTTATTTAATGTATCACAATTTGTTAATAATTTACTATAGGCTAGGTAATTTTATTATTTGTTTATTATTCATGCAACAATACTTATTAATAGGGATGGCAGATTAAAGTCCCCATGAAATCAAGTTTTTTGGCTTTTAGTGTGAATATGTTAGCCTTACTGTTATCTATAAGCTAGTGTGCTCCAAAACAATGACAAAATTCACATTTAGAAGATATAAGCATTCAAAACTTACAGTCTCTCACTTCCGCCAATGATTTCGATGATATCACTCTGCACTTCAGCTTCTCATCAGATTTATCTAGAATCTAAAGCGTCCTACATTATAAATAGACGCTCAAACTGCGGCTAAAATCTGTCACAGATTCATTATTCACAGATTTCACAGATTTACTATTTTCTACATGGTGAATGGCACATAGTGCACTATATAGGGGATAGGGAACGATTCAGACAGTGTAAATATGCTTTCCATTGGTGGGGTGAATAAAGTCAGGGCGAATGGTTTCATGTTAGCGTCACACGAACCACCGCAGCGCGCACACACAGTCTGCTCCGGTCCAGAGACACGATAGCACAGAGCGGATCATATACGCGAGTCGGCACGGACCAGAAAACGTATCGGACCCATTTGAATTCTGCACAGAATGCTGCATTTTAAAGCGATAATGGAGGAGATTAGAAGGAAACTGCGGCTTTACAGAGCTCAGTGGTTCTGGCCGAGCTGTATTATAAACTAAACGCTACTGGCTATTTAAAAAAAGGGGAGGGGCTGTTTGATATGTCCCGCCCTGTCTTCCTGTTTCTGTGGAAATTATGTCAACATATTGAATAATGCTGCGCGTTTCAAGGCACTTTAGTGGCCCTTTAAGCATTTTTTTTTTAACTGATCGGTATCAGCTATGAAGCCCGAACCTTCATTTTATGTCAGCTGTCACGCAGTTGTCATGCAGTAGGTGGTGGTATCTTCTACAGATCTGTATACTAGTGTTATTACGCTATTGTTTTTGATAACATTGATTGCGTTTTTTACAGTATGCGAGTGCTGTCTATGGGATTTTTTTGATTACTGTTAGTTTAAGTGCAGGCGATGCAGAGTTGCCAGATTTTGCTACGAAAAACAAACAAAAACAAGCCCAAAAAACTAAATAAATTTAAATCTTGTATTTTGGAAATAAGATAAAGATATTGCTAACCTTAACCTGATACTTTCCACTTTATTGGCTTCCAAAAGTGTCACATTAAGTGAAAAAAACAAGTCCAAAGACGCTTATAATAACTGGATCTGACAACACGACAGAGGCTGCACCCGCGCCCTCACTCACAACTCTCTCTCAAGCACCGTTCACTCCGCCAGCGACAATCACTCTCTATCATTTTCATAAAACGGCTAATTAGACAGAGAACTTAATTTTATTTTTGAATATGAAAAAAAAAAAGTTACCACAGTCCAGACCGCAGTGACCTCATAGCTGGCTATGGCCAGGTACACACTAATGAAAGTTAAACGTAAAAAAGCATAATAGGACCCCTTTAAAAAAAAAGCACATCGTTGTCATGCTAAGAAAAAGGTTTTCAGTGTTCACTGACTTTGGGAAGGCATCAAAGCAGTACGTCTTCTTGGTGTCAGGGAAAGCCACCCTCATCCCTGAGGTGAGGGGTGAGTGAAGTACCACGGCAGCACACTCATAACGGGACGCCAGGTCCACGGTGGGCACGGTGCCAATGCTCTGCCCGTAAAGGATTATATTCTCAGGGCTGATGCCATACCTGAGACAGCACGGAAGTGATTTCACAAATGAAATAAATACAAAATGCAATTAAAACAGACCTGAATTTCAATATTGTACCAGTAGCATGCTTTCTAGTCTCAGGATTCTGACATACCTTGAGCGCAAAGCATGCCACGCAGCGTCTATGTCTGCATACAGATTCTTCTCAGAGGGTTTCCCTGTGCTGACCCCATAACCAGAGTAGTCATAAGAGAAGATGTTGCAGTTGATACGAGTGCCCAGACCGATGTAGAAGCTGCTCATCTGACCGAGATCCACAGCGTTACCATGAGAAAAGAGCACCGTGTACCTATAGTGCACAGAACAGAGGGATTGGCTTTAAATCAGGGCATTGTAAAATAATTACATTTCTTGATTAAGGCCCTGTTTACACCTGGTATGAAAGGTGCAGTGTGTAGTATTTATGAGGATCTATTGACAGAAATGCAAAATAATATACATAACTATGTTTTCAGTGGTGTATAAAGACCTTACATAATGAAGTGTTATGTTTTTATTACCTTAGAAAGCCATTTCTACCTACATACACCACGGGTCCCCTTACAGTGAAGTCGCCATTTTGCGCCGCCATGTTTCTACAGTAGCCCTAAACGGACATACTGCTCTACAGAGCACTAGCTACTTTCTGCTGTCTCAGACGACGACATCTTTGTCCTGTGTCGGCCACCGTAGCTTCTCTATGTGCTTTGAAAGGGAGGGGTGAGCGGTGGGCGGTTGCAACCTCACCGCTAGATGCCACTAAAATTTACACAGTGCACCTTTAAGATGCGTTTTGGTCGATCGGATCACAAGTAGATGAGGGAGACACATACCCGTTTACACCTGGTGTTTTAATCCGTCTCTTTTGTCCATTTTCAAACTCTTCTGTCCTGATTTCTTCGAGGGGAGGGTCTATGGGCGGGTAAATGTATGGGCTCTTTCAGATCTTTGGATCTAATAGACAAAATAAACACGCGCAATTTACATATGAACGCGGCCGGAGATGACGGAAAAACACGCGGAGAGCATCGTTTATGCTCTGATAGCCGCAAGACCACGGTGAACTCTTTAGAAATAAGGAATAGTGAGAGAACATTGTGCTTGGTACGTTTTTCATCTTCAAACCAAACTTTGGTCTCCAGCCAACAAAGTTATCCCGTCTGGCTAGCACGCTTCCCATAATGTTTACGCATTAGGTCAGTAGGCGGAGAGAAGGAGGACTTTTGCGACTGTTTCAACACATTCGACCACATGAGCGTCTACGCTACGAAAGCAATCCAGTCAAATGTATTTTCGACTATCTCTGGAAGTGGTCGAAAGTGGACAAGCTTGAAACGTTTTAGACCCCGTCAACACTTGTATTTGATCTGATCGACCAAAACGCATCTTAATACCAGGCGTAAACAGGGCCTAAGAGGAAGAGATAGAAAAAATATCATGCTGACATTATACATACACAGAGCTTAAAGTCAGCATTAAAAGAAAATTCACCTTATCTATTTTCTAAATACAGTCAAACCAAAATTTATTCAGACATCTTCAACATTTTCTGACATTATCAGTTTATTCACTATAGTTTAGAAAATGGTAACAAAATATGACAAGAACTCAGAGTTAAACTGTGTCAGAAATTCATCTTGATAATGTCAGATAACTTTGATAGAAAGGTATGTACTGGATTACAATCAACCAATCAGCTGTCAGCTGTTACATTTAAGTACACAATTAGATAATACCAATTTAGGTCAACCAATTACCAAGCAATGTTTAATTTTGTTCAGTCTGTGGTGTAAAAGGTCGCATTAGCAATTAAAGAAAAAACACTTAAGCAAAACATGGTCAGGTCAAAGTGTCAAATAATTTTGGTCCTGAATTTTTATCAATTTTTATGGTAGTCCACTGTATGAAGAATTTTTGGGTAATATGTGTCACAGTTTACTTTATTTTGCTATCCTCACTTACATAAATGAACTATAGTGTCCTGCACCCACTAGTAAAAAATTATATCTGGTGTCTGAATAATTTTTGGTATGACTTTACATGCTATACATACAGCTTGGGGGAAAAAATAAGAGACCACTGCAAAATTAGCAGTTTCTCTTTGTGTGTACTGTATGTGTTAGAGTAAAATGAAAATTTCTGACAACATTTCTTCTAAATTCCAAGTAAAAACAATCATTTAGTGCATTTATTCGCAGAAAATGACAACTGGTGAAAATAACCAAGATGCCATGTTTTCAGACCTTGAATAATGCAAAGACTAAGAGTTTATATTCATTTTTAAACAACACAATACTAATGTTTTAACTTCAGAGGAGTTAAGAAATCAATATTTGGTGGAATAACCCTGATTTCCAGCTTTCATGTTCTCTACCAGTCTTTCACATTAGACGCTTTTCCACCGTCGGGCCGAGCGGTTCTCATTGCGTAACAGCTCCATTCCGTGCCGCTCCGGGCCAGCTGGTACGGTTTCATTATACACTGTGGGGCTGATAACGGCCATTTTTTGGAACGTAATACAAAAGCGTGAGTCGTTGCCTTGGTAACACAACGGTTTGCTGATGATATGAGTTGTAAATAACGACCACATTATGGAGGATGATCAGATATTTCTTTTAATTTTATTATTAATTTGTTTTTACGTCGCTCAAATAGAACGCTTAGTCAGCTACAGAGAAACTGGTAGCCAGGCAACAGACAAGAGACCAATCCTGAGTGGCGACATCACTTCACGGATTCGACCAGCACGATTCAGCATGGATAGACAACCGTGCCGAGAACAGTTTGTAATCGGGCCGTGTCGTAGCAGGCTCAAGTGGAAACACAACTGGAACCGTTCGTTACCATTCTAAGAACCACTCGGCCTGATGGTGGAAAAGCGGCTATTGCTGTTGGGTGACTTTATGCCACTCCTGGCGCAAAAATTCAAGCAGCTTAGCTTCGTTTGATGGCTTGCGACCTTGTGTCCTTCCTCTTGATCACATTCCAGAGGTTTTCAGTGGGGTTCAGGTCTGGAGATTGGGCTGGCCATGACAGGGTCTTGATCGGGTTTCCTCCATCCAGACCTTTGCCTGGCCTGGCTGTGTGGCATGGAGCATTGCTCTGTGGGAAAACCATCAAGTTGGGGAACATTGTCAGAGCAGAGGGAAGGAAGTTATCTTCCAGCATAACCTTGTACGTGGCTCTGCCCGGTTCCAGTATTACTGAAGAACGCCCAGATCACCACCAATCTTCCACCAAATTTCACAGTGGGTACGAGACTGTGTTGAAGGCCTCTCCATTAGAGGACCGAGTGTTGGGCAAAACTGAAAACTGGACTCATCAGAGAAGACCAGAATCAGGCAGATCCGTCTTTGTGAAGGACGCATGACACGCCACGTACAAGGTTATCCTGCAAGAAAACTTGCTTCCTTCTGCTCCGTTCCCCAACGGTTTTTCCTGCAGGACAATGCTCTATGCCACACAGCCAGGCCAATCAAGGCGTGGATGGAGGACCACCATATCAAGATCCTGTCATGGCCAGCCCAATCTCCAGACCTGAACCCCACTGAAAACCTCTGGAATGTGATCAAGAGGAAGGACACAATGTCGGAAGCCATCAAACAAAGCCAAGCTGCTTGAATGTTTGCACCAGGAGAGCATAAAGTCACCCAACAGCAATGTGAAAGACTTTCATTTTCTGCAAATAAATGCTCTAAAAGACAATATTTTTATTTGAAATTTGGAAGAAATGTTGTCATTAGTTTATATAATGAAACAAAAATGTTCAGTTTACTTAAACACATGCATATACACTACCAGTCAAAAGTTTGGACACACTTTCCCATTCTCTTTGATAGAAGAAAGAAAACACTATCGCAACTTCCATATCATGATGACTTTAAGCTGATCCTTCCTTACCTTGCGGATGGGGCACAGCGGATGTACATACATCCCACTCTGTTGCCACGGCTGGAGTGTGTAAGGAAGACCTCAGTTCCGTCCAGCTCCCTCTGGGAGTACTGGAACTCTGCTCGCTCAGAGAGGTGCAGCTTCCACCGGCCTTCCAAACCACCTCCTCCTCCTCCTGCTGCTGCTCCTCCTGCTCCTCCTGCTCCACCACCTCCACCACCTCCACCACCTCCACCACCTCCACCACCTCCACCACCTCCTCCACCTCCTCCACCTCCTCCACCGCCAGCACTCCCTCCTCCGGCACCTCCGCCCAAGCGAGAGCGCAAACCTGAAGCTCCAAGGTTAGAGGTCACAGGTGAGGTGGACTCCAGGTCTGGCAGAAGAGTGTAGGTGGGTTCCGGGGGCAGGAAGGCCAGCTTCGCTGCAATCCGGCTCGGACAGGGCGGACAACAGAAGAGGCCGCACAACTCGCTGATGGATAAGCCGTTCATTTTCTTCTGCTTGAAATTAGAGACCTGTGAAAGATTGCAGGGTTTAATTATCATACTTCAAAATATCATTCACATAAGCCAATGCCAAAAAAGAAATCCAGCCAAGTGAGAATGTCATTTAATGTTAAGGAGGGTTGACATTTAGATTAAAGAGAAATGTAGATTTGGTCATTGTGTGATTAACCTTTAGAGACATTTAATGGGGCACAGAAATTAAAGCTGTATTCGGGTTCATCAGTACAGCAAGGCGGATGTCAGGAGAGCCCATATTATCACACATTATCACAAAACTAAAATCAGATCAGAGCTCACCCTCTTAACTTAGAAAAAATTCTATGCAGCAGCTGAATGAATATTAAAAAGGGGGAAAGTGCTTTTTCTGTAAAAGCTTACTGACAACTGACAGCTAAGTCAAATATTATATGGTCAATATAAAGACCATATATATATATATATATATATATACACTCACCTAAAGGATTATTAGGAACACCTGTTCAATTTCTCATTAATGCAATTATCTAATCAACCAATCACATGGCAGTTGCTTCAATGCATTTAGGGGTGTGGTCCTGGTCAAGACAATCTCCTGAACTCCAAACTGAATGTCAGAATGGGAAAGAAAGGTGATTTAAGCAATTTTGAGCGTGGCATGGTTGTTGGTGCCAGACGGGCCGGTCTGAGTATTTCACAATCTGCTCAGTTACTGGGATTTTCACGCACAACCATTTCTAGAGTTTACAAAGAATGGTGTGAAAAGGGAAAAACATCCAGTATGCGGCAGTCCTGTGGGCGAAAATGCCTTGTTGATGCTAGAGGTCAGAGGAGAATGGGCCGACTGATTCAAGCTGATAGAAGAGCAACTTTGACTGAAATAACCACTCGTTACAACCGAGGAATGCAGCAAAGCATTTGTGAAGCTACAACACGCACAACCTTGAGGCGGATGGGCTACAACAGCAGAAGACCCCATCGGGTACCACTCATCTCCACTACAAATAGGAAAAAGAGGCTACAATTTGCACGAGCTCACCAAAATTGGACAGTTGAAGACTGGAAAAATGTTGCCTGGTCTGATGAGTCTCGATTTCTGTTGAGACATTCAGATGGTAGAGTCAGAATTTGGCGTAAACAGAATGAGAACATGGATCCATCATGCCTTGTTACCACTGTGCAGGCTGGTGGTGGTGGTTTAATGGTGTGGGGGATGTTTTCTTGGCACACTTTAGGCCCCTTAGTGCCAATTGGGCATCGTTTAAATGCCACGGCCTACCTGAGCATTGTTTCTGACCATGTCCATCCCTTTATGACCACCATGTACCCATCCTCTGACGGCTACTTCCAGCAGGATAATGCACCATGTCACAAAGCTCGAATCATTTCAAATTGGTTTCTTGAACATGGCAATGAGTTCACTGTACTAAAATGGCCCCCACAGTCACCAGATCTCAACCCAATAGAGCATCTTTGGGATGTGGTGGAACGGGAGCTTCGTGCCCTGGATGTGCATCCCACAAATCTCCATCAACTGCAAGATGCTATCCTATAAATATGGGCTAACATTTCTAAAGAATGCTTTCAGCACCTTGTTGAATCAATGCCACATAGAATTAAGGCAGTTCTGAAGGCGAAAGGGGGTCAAACACAGTATTAGTATGGTGTTCCTAATAATCCTTTAGGTGAGTGTGTGTGTGTGTGTGTATATATATATATATATATATATATATATATATATATATATATATATATTTAACAATTTTATAATACTGAATACTAAGAAATTGTGAAATTTGAGTATTTATCTGACTTTCCACTTTATTATATTAATATAGTATTAATTAAATATTAAAATATAATTTGTAATGAAAAAAAATTAAAAATCCGCATGAAAAATTAAAATGCAATAAATCGACTAGTGACCTCTCTATACAATCAAATGTAGTACAAGTAAAATGAAAAAAATAGTATTAAAATATAAGATAGATAGATAGTCCCATGTGGGAAAATTTTATTGCATTAGGAGCACTGTATGATACAATATAAAATACAATAAATCTAAAAATATGCTAAAATACAACATATACACAACACACTATTCGCACAATACACAAAAAGGCATCCATTGCACAAATGTATTCTTCAAACTGCACACCACATGTATCCAAATGATTTAGAAAAACGCATTACTTTACTCTTGACATGACCATAAATAATCCACTTTTGAAAAATAATCCAGCCAATATGAATTAATATCTAGGCAGTTAGCACTAGCTGGATTTCTGGGCAAATAAATCAAAGACATCACTTACCAAAAAGATATTGTAATACAAAATGGGCTTTGGCTACCTACAGATACAGTAAACGCTAACAGTTTGATCCGTGTTGACTGAAAATAGGCAGTAGGATGACAAACATATTGCTGATTGTGGCAGGAATCAGCCCGGCATTAGCACCCAACACTGATGTTTTCATCTGTCGGGCAAAACGAAGGCAGCGCCGGATATGCAGCATTTCACAATAAAAGCCCCTTAACCGGAAAAGTTTACTAGAGTTTAATATTAATATATATGTGATCTTGTTGTCACAAATAAACTTGTTTATTCAAAGTTTGTATTAGATTTGGGCTCATGGACAATGTTTTGGAAGTGGATACGCCTTTTTTCCTCCAGAGTGATCCTCCCATCATGATCATTTCAGAGACTCCCCAACGTGGGATAAAAATTGTATTCATTATCATTTTATGATGTGGGAGAAGAAAAAGAAGCAACAATTGCCTTATTCACTAGAGATATATATTTGTATGACTATAACTAAAACAAAGAAAGACAGTTAAGATGGACCTCTATTATAGGCCTTTCTTATCTCATATTACTCTCTTAATCTAGTATACACCTCTATTACTGATAGTGATACTGCATTATACTTAACTTCATGACCAGATATGATATAGAATTACAGTGGCTTTACTCACTTGTATAAAGTTCCAAGTTAGAACTGTTTGATTCTCAAGCACAACATTTTTTGAGATACTCAAATTGTCTCTTTGAATTTAACCACAACACGTCTTTATAAATGAGGAATGAAATAATTCCTGTCTAAAACTATACTTAAAGTTTAACAGGACCTATAAAATTCAATGCAACATCAGATGTGATTAAAAATAAATAAATAAATAAATAAAAAATATATATATATATATATATATATATATATATATATATATATATATATATATATATATATATATATATATATATATATAAAAGATAATTTAATAAATATAAATAATTCATAATTATTATATAAATAATTCATTATAAATAATATTAATAAATATAAGATTATTTACCTATAAAAGCCTAATTTTTTACATTGATGTATACTGTATGTTTATTTATTTAGCTCCATAACAATTGTACATCTGGATACCATGTAAAAAATAATGTGCAATGTGCAAATATTTTCAAAATGAGACTGTTTTGGACTTTTCCAAGATACTTCATCAGCTGCAAATGTTAATGTAATAAAGTGACAAATGTATATATTTATATTTATGTGCATTTCTGTAATGAGTGGTCTATTGTGCTATTAACTACTAACAATTCCCACAAATGTTGTTGGTTGAGGTTCAGAACCCACAGAGTCCTTGACATTACATTCTATCAGCAATGTGCCCTTGAGTAAAACACTGCAGCAGCAAGTGTGTGTTGCTGTGGATGAAAAAAATCTCTACTGAATGAAAAGTAACATTGTGTCAGGGTCGTGTCATCTTGATTGGTCTTATTTTTAGTTTGGTGGAAGGATCCTAGCACTCGTATGTTTGTCTTGTCCTTGTGTGAGCGTACACAGCGTTGGGGTTGTTCTCTGGGCCGTGTGCTCTTACTGTGTGTCTGTGTTTTGAGTGTTCGGGGAATGGTGTCCGATCCTGACACTTCGTTCTAGTCTCAATTCAGTTTCGGCGTGGGGTTTCTGACATCCATGCTCTGTGCACTTCTGTCTTGTGTTGTATCTTGTTTTCTGGCGAGTGAGGGTGTTTGTCTGCCACATGCTCTTCTGTCCTGTGTGTTCTTTTCTGTTAGTACATGATTTCTGTCAAGTTTGTTTGTTTATGTGTGCCATGTGCTCTTCTATAAGTCTCTAGTCTTGACCTTACCCTCTTGTTACATGATTATTTGTTTATTCAAAGTCCCTTTAAGACAAGGCATTTCACTCGGCGGCCATCTTTGAAACAACTCTCGGGCACCTCCCGTTTGTAAATGCTCGAATCATGACAAAAAAAATGCATTTTTCAGCCAGGACAAAACGAATGCGCATGCGCAATCCTAAACGCAAGTCTCAGAACACTGCCTGTTTCTATAGCAACCGGAGCTTCTAACGGCAGCTGCAGTGACTTGATGACTTTACTAATCAATGACTGGCTCTTTCATTTACATAGTATGAATGTGTTTATGAATGTAATCTGGATGTACTACATTCACCATGTTGTCATTATCATGTGACCGTCAGTTATGTCGCTTCACTGCCATTCATAAATCCTCGTGGCCTCATTGGATAGGCCCTGTCCCAAATGGCACACTTCATATGCACTTTTGTTCTTGTGGACTTACAATGGCTGCCACGTATGCGTGTCCATTAAGTCAATGAGACTGTAGGGTATCCCATTTAGTCATTTTAGGATTCAGAAGGGTGCTCGCTAGCGCCCCCTTTCTGGTTGAATGCGCCCTCAATGCATACTTTTGCTGAGCCTGTACTGAAGTGATCTCCGCAGCAAACTTCTACCCGACAGTCAAAGCGGCGTTACATCACGAAAGTCCGGACTCGTAGGAAGACCGCAAGTGTTTAAGGTGCCATTTGGGAGAGGGCCATAGTAAAGTGAGTGTATGCACGCTTCAGAATCTCGCCAGAAGTAGGTCATCCGGGAACTTTTTGCCTACTCTTTTATAAGTACTGTGATTTCAGACATACTTCTTTTGTCACATACTGTTTTTCACCTACTATAGAAGTATACGATTTTGGATGCAGCTTCTGTCTTCCAGTTCGTTGTGGATGTTTTCCATTTAGGCCCAGTCTTGCCTAACCTTGCCCAGCCTTGCCCAGTCTTGCCCAACCTTGCCCAGCCTTGCCTGTCTGTTTGTCTCTTACGGGGTAGTTTTTGTTTTTTGTTACTAATAAAAGCCAGTTATTTTCTCTGCATTCTTGAGTCCTCGCCTCTTCCCTGAACCCCACCTGACACATTGTCTCGGCTGGTTAGTGTTGCAGACTCTTCCGATCAAGGGAGTGGGGTTTACACGCACAGCTCTTACTGGCCTACGTCTGTTACAGATGCTCACCAGTAATGTTTTTTTCTAAGGCACATTTATAAAAGCTACTTAAATGCCCTAATTGAACTAAAACCTAATCCTGGCTTAGTCTAAGCCCTGTCTGTGAAACCGGGCCTAGATTAGGACATTTAAAGGTGCACTGTGTAAATTTTAGTGGCATCTAGCGGTGAGGTTGCAAATTGCAACCGCCCACCACTCACCCCTCCCTTTCGAAGCACTAAGAGAAGCTATGGTGGCCGACACAGGACAAAGATGTCGTCTGAGACAGCAGAGAGTAGCTAACGCTCTGTAGGGCAGTTTGTCCATTTAGGGCTACTGTAGAAACATGGCAGCGCAAAACGTATATTGAAATGGCTCATTCTCAGATAATAAAAACATAACGATTAATTATGTATCTTTACACACCACTGAAAACATAGTTATGTATATTATATTGCATTTCTGTCAATATATCCTCCTAACTATTACACAGTGCACCTTTAAGTTGCTTTTACAAATGTGCCTTAGAAAAAAAACATTACTAGTGTGCATCTTGAGACAAAACAATGGCACTGACATATTTTAAGATATTTCAATGCAAGTTGCTTTCAGTTAAAACAGCTCAAACATGCGCAAATATTTGTTATTGCTCTATTTTGACAATGAAATAGTTCCAAACAAAGCCACAGTTGCGTCTCCAAGCAACACACTGGTGTTTCGTTACTGAAGGAATTCACATTTTTGAAGCAATCAAGTGAGTGAATGATTCAATGACCCATTCATAAAGACTATCGGTGCGTCCCCATTTGCATACTATGCTTCCTAAATAGTATTCGAAATTAGAAAGTATGTCCCAAATCGTAGTGTTGAAATGAGTATTCCAAAGATACCCGGATGGTCTACTTTTTCCGGTTAGAATTCGAAGTGTAGATTGATGCACACTCTGGCTGATATTGCCCACAACCCATTGCGAGTTGGATGAGGATTCGATTAGAACTACAAACGTGGATAAAAGTGTTAAAAAACTACAAACATGACGGATGTGCGAGTCCAACGGTTAAGTAGAGAGGTTTAGATAAAGGGGTTTGAGTGAATAATTAACAGTATCTAACTTGACAAAAATATATTTATTTAATGTTATCCACATTATATTTCACCTGCAGTAGCATTGTGAACTTTTGTAATGATACGTTTGGCCATTAACTTTTAAATGCATCATTATATTTAAATTGCAAACACATGAGGAGAGTCTCCACATGAAAAACCCCTGACTGGCAGATCAACGTGCTACTACATTTCTCTCCGATACGGTAGGAAATTAAATTAAATTGAATGTGGAGGATTTTAACTGTGACAAGATGATTGACAGGGCAGTTTAAAAGGTGACAGGATGCATGTAACTAAGCGATAGAGCGTCCGTTAAAGATGATGAAGTAGTACGTCCCAAAGTTTGCATACTTTTCTGCTACACACTCAAAAGTATGTACATTTTCTTCACAAAAAGAGTACATACTTTTAGGTCGTAGTATAAATAGGCGAATATGGACGCAGTGACGGTTTCTTGCTTCGTTCATGAACGAATCAGCTGTTTGAACAAATCGGTTGAATGATTCAATGATCATTCATTAACAGTGACTTGCTGCCAACTGGCAATTTTAGTTTCATATTTAAAATATAATTTTGTTTTTTTAATCATTTTTTAAAAAAATGTTTTAGAGATAAAATACATTTAAAAATATAACTGGCCAAATATATATAGGATTGGTAAATATAAGTACTAGAATGTATTGAAAATATATTTATTCTAATATAATAATATCATTAAAAAAATACATTTAAAATTATGTATGTTTTTTGCTATATAAGAAAGCATCCTACAATTCAGTCCACAGATCATGTTACTGACAAATGTACTGTGATTTGTACTAAAGGTTGGCCTATAAAATTCCTAAATGTCAAAGCATAACTGTAAACATGAATGTCAGGGACTAACAGATGGTCCTTTGCAAACATCCAGTGAGTTCCTGATGCAATGCTGTCCTGTGTGTGTATCAGATAACCCACAGCATATCAGGAGTAGAGACATCAGAGAGAAGGTTGCTTCAGGGTCTCCAACATGAAGAGAAACATAATTGTAATGACGATTGATCTAATGTGCCTTATGCACTTCAGATGAGATTCAGACATCATTTGATAGATCAATGTTGTTATTTCCCTATTTGGCAAAAATGCACTGTATAGTGCCTGTATGTGACTACAGACATCATAGCTGATCTTGGGTGACTTTTTTTGTTACTGCCTTAGCCTTACTACCTCTGGACAAAAGCCAATCATTTGACTCATTGATTAATTACATAAAAGAGACTAATAATAAACAGAGTGTAGATAAAATAAGAGAGACAGTCTGTTAACTGGATTAGATATTCCTGAAAATTCACTGGTTCACTGAAGTCAAATGAACAGTTTATATTTTCTTTTAAAATACTGATAAAAGATGGAAAATATTTTGTGAAGAGAGTTAAAAGTTCCTTGAGAACCTACAGGATGTTCTATGATCAAAAAGAATGAGAATTCTTATTTTACTCAATCCATTTCTTTTATTTTCTATTTTCTAAATTATGAAAGTAATTCTGTTAGTGGTCCCACTTATTCTTTAGGGTTAGGATGTTTTGACTATGGAATATTTTATTCATAATATTGTCTACTAAAGTGATTGTGTACACAAAGACACATACAGATTTAAACTATAATATAAACTTAAGTTTCACATCTTTTTTTATTTGTAAATGTAGTGTACAGTACAATTAGTGCTAACACAGCATTGGATTTCTTATATGTCGATATAGTTCAGATCTACGATTGATTTAATGGCTCATTTAATCATGTTAAGCCCTGTTTTGATATCAGATATTGATTTGACGAGATCTGCATGCCTTTGTTTAGGATAAATGGATTATATGGAGGATTATTTGTTTTGTTTATTTTGAGCATGTTGTGTACTTGTGTTCAATACATTTTGCTGGGCAATAACAGAAGGATGAAAAGAAGTTGTGTAGTTGTGTGACAACTAGCCCCACTCTCCCATATACAGAAAAATAAAATAAATATAAACAGTGGCGGTTCTAGACCACGATAACTGGGGTGGGAGGGTAGTTAAATAGGTAGTCCACCTAAAAATGAAAATTTTATCACTATTTACTCACCCCCATGTCGTTCCAAATATGACTTTCTTATGTTGAACATAGAAGAAGCACTGAAATGGTTTGGTTACTGACATTCTAACTAATACAGGTTTTTGGAACAACATGAGGGTGATTTACATTCTTACGTGTTTTTATTTTCTTTTTGGGTGAACTAACCCTTTAACCAATTTTCCGGATTATTGAAAGTCATTTTTATTTGGCCATGTACTGCAATCTGCAATCACTACACGTGAAGTAAAATGATTTCAAGTTCATTTATTTATTTGACAAGTAATCTTGTATTGTATTGTGATAATGAGCAGTGATGACATAACACACTTTTAATATCTAGGCACTTTTCTGCATCTGTAAACTTGACACTATATTACACAAAACAAACTGATAACAAAAATGTAAAAAAAAATCTGCTGCATAATCTTACAGATGGGCCTAACACAAATCAACTTAGGAAAATTAATGTATCTGTAATATGATCATGCATGCTCAATTTATAAAAGCAAAACTAAACAAAATGTTATTTTGTAGCCTACATCTGTTCTCTGTTAGCGGACTATTTGCAAAGTTTGCATGCTATATAGTCATGATTGTTTTATTTATTGTTTGAAAACAAACATCTAATACTGTATAAGCAACACTGGACAATTGGACAGAATAATATTATTTCTCGCTATATGTGAACATGACTGAAATTAAATATTTTCTTTTACCTGTATCTTTTCTCTGGTATCTGTGTGGTGAAACACCATCTCTGTGATAGTCGCTCATTAACGTTCTTTCATTGCATTGGTCATAAGTTATCTTTGGCTGCATTATAATGACTTCCTAATTCAGAATATGGTCAAAGATTGCATATGTGGACGTGTTCGGAGAAATTAGCCATTGAAAAATTATATTTTAACTACCAGTATGTTTAAATGAATGAAAGGACTGAACGGAATTCAAAGTCAAGTCAGTAACATTAATCTACAGTATCGCTGCTGCGTATGGGTTAAGTTCCACACAACACAACGTGTATAAAGAGAGCTTATTTTATCTATAATCAAGTGCGTAGCAACCACTATAGCCCGCGTTTTACAACTATTTGAGCGAACGCAGACAGAGTGACGAATCATTCATAAACGGACATCACTACTTGCGAGCCACAGCGCCCAACCTCCTCATGCGGTTTTGCTTCACTGCATTGGTTATTTGTTATGACACAATAAATTACTCTTTTCATCCCCCATCATATAATATATAAATATTATAATATAATAAATAACACAAACAATTAAATCATTAGCTAATTATTTAGTTAGACTAATTATTAGAGTTAGTAGTCAAATAATTGGAACGTTGTCTGTGAATGTAGGTCTGTTGACAGTGTAATGTGAGCCGTCAGAACTACAAGACCCACAATGCACCGCGACCCCATTGGAATTGAGGAAAGACGCATCCAGGACATCGACTCATAACTCGCCACTCTCCTACACACTTACTAGTTCACGGCAATTTTTGCTTCTCGACGGACCAGCTTGCCACAGAATTAAAGCGCAGACTTTCTTTTTGTACATCCAGACATCTGAATTTACTTCTATTTCACGTAAACCTCCCTTTAGTGAAGATTAGTGTTGAGTCGAAGTGGATTTTCACAGCTAGCCTTCAGCTACGAAAAAAACAACAAACCCGGAGAGCGATTTGTTATTTTTTTGATAGACAAAACTCCTCATATAAACAACCAAACAACCTTTTTTACTTTCATGGACGACGAAAAACACACTTATAATGCTTTATAGCTAATAACACATTTTATTTGATCGAAAATACTCTATTTTTTGAGGACATTGTCATTTCCTCGCTAAGCTAGCAACTCCAGACAAAGAAAGAAAAGCAGCTTTCATCGCCTCATCACATCTTGTCAACTTTTCGCCCTTTTTGAGTCCAGTTGTGCAGAAATAAAGCAGAAATGGCCCATCAGAGCAGTGCTCAGGTCGCCAGCTCACAGAAAGCTTTAATGCTGGAGATGAAGTCTCTACAGGAGGAACCAGTGGAGGGTTTCAAGATCACTTTAGTGGATGAAGCGGATCTCTACAACTGGGAAGTGGCGATTTTCGGACCCCCAAACACTCACTATGAAGGGGGGTATTTCAAGGTAAGGGCTGAGGTTGGGTTTTAGGGGTAAATATGCGTTATTTTTAGGAACAGATGGCTATGGTCTATATTTAGATCTGGAACCAGCTCTGGATAACTGCCTCTCTTTATGTGTCCCCGGTGTCTGTTTTCTTTAGACATATTTAGATATCATTGAGGTTTTTGATTGATTTAAAGCCTGATTATGATCTCATGTCTTGTGTTTTCCATCAGATGTTGGTTTGATGAGATTCTGGGGTCTTTGTGGAGGATAATAGGGCTCATTTGTTTGGTTTCTTTGTTCCTCATTGACTCATTGTGATTCTGATAGATGGAGGGTGAGATGATGATTTACATGACTTTGTACAAACAATATTATTAATATTACAATTAAATGTTCTTTATCATACCAGTATTAATATACTTTAAGTTTGCAAGCCCATTACTGATTCGAATGATTTCATTTATACCAGCTATTATAAAAATATTGTGATCATTTCCAATTCTGCTGAATGCAAGCATCTATCAAAACTGATTGTTCAGACTTTAAAAATGTCATATTCACGACCTTCCAAACACTTATTAGCCACCCACTTAGTATTAGTTGTTGACATGTTTGACCTGTATTGTTTTTTGTGGCACCACAAGTTATTCTTGTTATTATGATAATTATAAAAAATAGAATAATGACAGCAAAGGATCATTGTATGGAGGTCTCACCTCATTCCACCAGAGCAGATAAACCTGTTCCTTCACACCAGCCTGAATGCTTTATAATTAATGACTTTAATAATGTCAGAAGCTTTATTGAATTATTCAGCTTCATGTAAGTTCCTTTCTGGATTGTAAGGGAAGGGCCTGGTCGGTTGTGTAGTGATTTGAAGTAGGTCAATGACTTTTCGTGTCTTTGTTTACTCACACACGTACAGAGGGTTTGGCAGATACAGTGGTGTCACTGTTCACTGGTGTGTCAGGATATGAGCTTGTTGTTGAAACTGAACTCTCCAGTCTGGCAAAGCCTGAAGGCATGGTACTCAAAGCCGTAACTGCTCCCTGCTTGAGGATAAATCAGGGTGTATTTGCATGACAGAGACTTGCTTCTCTTTGTTTGAAAGGGGGATTTTTTTGCACCGTTTGTCTGTTCACAGGAACAACAATGTTAAAGCTCTCTTGAGTATTCTTCTCCACATTGTCAAGATCTCGTAGTCAGCCAAGAACGTGAAACCAGTCGTGCCTAATTTGTCTGGAATAGTTACATGCTTTCTTTGAAAGGTCAGTTCACCCAGAAATGAAAATTATGTCATGTATTCACTCTCATGTTGTTCCAATCAGTTCAACTGACGTTCTTCTTTGCAAGACAAAAGGGGAAGTGCTGACAAATGCTGTTGAGCCAAAAAGCACCATAGAAGTCATCCATATGACTTGGGCAAGTTTAGGATCAATGAGATTTAAAAAAAAAAAAAAAAAAAAAAAAAAAAATTATGATGCTTTAAATTGATCAAAAGTGACAGAAAAGATTTATATTTAAAATAAATTCTTTTAGCTTTCTAAATTAAGCAGCACAACTGTTTTCAACGTTGATAATAATGTTTCTTGAGCAGCAAATCAGCATATTAGAATGATTTCTGAAGGATCATGTGACACTGAAGACTGGAGTAATGATGCTGAAAATTCAGCTTTGCATCACAGGAATAAATTACATTTTAAAATATATTCAAATAGAAAACAACCGTTTTAAATGGTAAAATACTATTTCACAATTTAACACAATATAAATGTAGCCCTGTTGAGCATAAGAGATATCTTTCAAAAACATTAAAAATATCTTACCAACCCCAAATTTTGAACTTTTAGTGTATATGTGCTGTATTTAAAACCATATGGAATGGAATGAAATTGAAGTAGTTTTTCACTAACTGTCCCTCTAACTGCCATTTGGCATCATTGGTGTCAAACCTGGCGTTATGTGTCTTCACTTACTGTTTTTGAATATAAGCAGCAAATGGAATTTGAGTGTACAGTGGAGACAAGCATTTTCAGTGAATGAAGACTTAAATTTTATTCAGTTTCTCACACAAAAGCTATCACAGGGCTTTGTTGACTATAAAGCCATATAGGCTAACAACTATGGTTTTTATGGTGTTATTGTGTATTTGTGGGGCTCAACAGCATCAATTCCCATGTACTTTTTATTGTATGAGTAAGAACAGAGTGAATATTTAGGTTTAGACTTCTCCTTTTGTGTTCAATGGAAGAAAGTCATACAATTCTGGAATAACATAGAGGTGAGTAAATGACCAAATCCGGGTTGAACTGTTCCTTTTAATATAGTTGAATGCATATGTCAATATGTCCACTTTCAATAGTAGCAGCCTAAAATGTTTCAAGGGCAGTTTTGCCACAAGATTTGAAAATAATTAGGTCTGTATTGAATTGAGATGGAGGGCATATCTCTTGCGTAACGAGTGTTTAACCCAGTTGTTTTCGTGCCAAAAAATGATTTGCCCCACTTCCTGGTTTTCCAGATCTCTGTCCATTTGTGTGTTTTCTCTCAGATTTACCCTCCTGTCCATCTGGACTGTTGTCCTGCAATGTGATGCGTCTCCAATCCTATTAAGAGCAGCTGTCCTGGGCTCACCCTGAGACAGAATCCTCCAAAGTTGCTGTATATAAGAAATCGCTTTGTGGCGTACCAGCTGACGGCACTCTGATGTTGATCGTTTTGAACTTAGTGTTTGGCTACATTGTCCAGCAGGACCGAAATGAGTTTTTTCGGAGTGAGGGAAATCTGCAGAATGGTTTTTAAAGTGGTAAATGTGTTAAATATAGCTGAGGGTACTACAGTCTTTGGAAGCTTTCACACTAGAGCTTTTGGTGTGGACCCAAGTCTATTTAATGTCAGAGTTAGGTTGTTGTGTAAGCTATTTTCCAGTACCGGTTGCAGTTGCAAGGGAGTGCAAAATGGTTCTGTCGAATTGGTTAGGGTATAAAATAGTATATACACAATAATAATTTTAAATGATAATAACATTATATTAAATCTGCATATTTGTGATATTTAGCCTGAGGGCATTTTTTTTTACCTTTTATAACAGGATTTTTTTCATAATCTTATTAAATGTATGCTTCATCATTCATTTTAAATTCTTAAATTTGATCACCGTCAGTAGGTGGTGGCAAGTGACCGTTTTAATTGGGCTTTTCACACTTGAAATAGTTAACCCTGGGTCATTCTAAACCCTGGGTAAACTGAATCCTGGGTTATCTTGCTTCACGTTTCACACTGCACATAATTTACCCGTGGGTTGACAATTAATCCTGTACTGCCGAATGTGCTATCGAGTTTATACTGAGTGGATACTATAAAGGTAAGAATGAAATGGTCTCTTATTCACTCAAATTATCACGTTTTCTGTCAGCATTTGACATTTTTCCTCTCAAACGCTGTTTATATACAATGTGCAGTGTTTCTGTGACTGTCCAAAGCACACAAATATGAGTACACGATTGGTTGTCTGTTGCTAAATGTCTAGCTTTAACATTCTAACACTGCATAATTTCACACTGTACAAGTTTGGCGCCACAATTCGGGGTTAACACTGCAAAAGCGGTGCTAACCGTGCTCCGGAGCAGGGTTTCATGACCCCGGGTAAAAGCGGTGCTAACCCTGCTTCTAAATTACAAGTGTGAAATGTTCCTTTAGAACGATGATAACCCGGGGTTAAACGCAGTGTGAAAAGCCCTAATGAGTGAGTGATTGAGTCATTCATTCAAACGGCTGATTCAATCGATAATGAGGTAGTTGTTTATGAATGGCTCATTGAATCTTTGACCGATTCATTCCAAACGCTGAATCATTCAGTAATGAAACACGGATGAGTGTTGCTGTGAGTTGTGTAATGGTTCTGCTGTAATCTTTCTTTGGAACTATTGTGTGAAATCAATTGCATTTTTAATCGTGATGGTATTCAGGAAAACACACTGTAAAAAATGAATCACCGGTCTTGTAATTTTCATAAAAAAAAGGTGATAATTAAAAATAGTGAGTATATTTTATTAATAAAATTGTGGTTCAGTGTTGTATAGAAAATATTGAGAACATTTCACTAATAAAACCAAGAGATACATTTTCCTAATTTTTTAAAGGAAACTTAAGCAGTAACCGATTAAGATGATAAAATTAAGGGGGAAAAGGCTACCTATTTATTTTAAGCAAATTAGTTCAATTATGTGGTTTTATTTAGAGACACCATTGTTAGTTCCCAGCATGCTTTGCATATGGCTGGAAATGGAGAGTAAATATTGAAATTAAGTGTTATTTTATGTGTTTTTGAGTGAAGGGAAACATCGGTTAATGTTTAATGTTCAGTTATGTTTGACATTTGGAAGAGTTTCTGTCATGTTGAAGTTTTGATTGTTACCATTGTGCAAAAGAGTAGAGCTTATGATTAGGTTGTGAAAAACTGCATGTATACTAATAATATGAACATGTTGCTTTGTTCAATGAGCAATAACTTTGCTAATGCTATAGTGCAGTAACAAGTTTGTTCCTACTTGTGCTGTGCTAGCAGCATACAGTCTTTTAATTGTACAACATAACTCAGTCAGATATAAACAGGTATATTTTACATTCACTCTAAACACACTTTTGAGAGTAAACTTAAAATAAAAAAGCACATTTCACTAAAAATATGAAATTCATTGTGTCATAGTGTAAATAATTTAGGAGATTTTACATGATTTATTGGGGTAGATTCCATTAAAGAAATCAAACCTTAAAAACTACTCAAATAGCATGTGTAATATTGTTACCATAATTTAAGTAAATAGCACATAACATTTTTTACAGTGCAGCATTCTTGGTTGTGTGATGTTGCTTAATTGTATCGTATGTTATATAAATATAAAAACTCCACATTTTTCATTTTTACAGCAGTATGTAGAGTTTCTTTGTGTGTGCTGTGCTCATTTACTTCAATTTCTCCTCGAGAGGCTGCGTGAACCTCAACAGCGTAACCTTGTTACCGTCGGTACATCATACATTATATATTATTATCCACTGTTGATCGCCACTTACACTAAATGTAATAAAATCAGAGAGTCATTATCGCGTTTTGGTGATTCACTAGTTATTTTTTTGTTATTGACATTTTAATTAGGCTACTTTTCCGGTCGGGCAAGTAAAATTCTCTTTCGCTTGCCACTTCAAAAAATCCATTTGTCCTGGACAAGCATTAATGTCAAGCCTTGATAACCTAAGTGTTTCACTCTGCTTTCTCATGAGATTAATCAGTCGTTTTATTCTGTTGACAGCCATAGGTTTATTTTTTTCCTTCAGATTTATAGGCAACATTACAATAATGAGAGGTAGAAAGCAACTTAATAGAAACGTACATTTTTCAGATAATATTTTACATACTTTTTACCATTTTTTTTCACAGTATATCTGGGTCTTTATGTATAAACACGTAGCTGTTGATTCATATTTTAGGAAGAGGGTCCCTCACAAGGGGATAGTCATATTTGGGTTTTTTAAAATGGTTGTGTGGTTATGCGTGGTTGCTTGTCTATAAATGAATTGCTTTCGGAAAGCAGCTCACGTTTTTCACATCTCTTGTGACACATCCGTTGCAGACAAATGTGAATACAGTGTGAAAGAGACCAGCGGGTGAGGGGGTTGGAATTGAACTTTGGTTCAGACCCAGCAATTGAAACAAGTGTGAAAACAGCCTTATTGGCAGCTGAGATCATAATCAATTTAGCCATAATACTTAATAAACAAATGTGCATTGGACAGAGTTTGTCCTGACGTTTGGTTTTGTTTTGCAGGCTCGCATTAAGTTCCCGATCGATTACCCATACTCCCCACCCACATTCAGATTCCTCACCAAGATGTGGCACCCCAACATCTATGAGGTAAGAGGATTGTTTTAGCCCTCACACTGTGTACTCTGGCACGTAGCTTGTCCGTTGTGCTTCCTCATTTCCCTCTTAGTTAAGCCCTGGATTAATGCACCAGGTAAACATGAACCTTTGTATCTTGGCTATTGCCACTGAACAGTTAGGATATGAAAAGCATCATGTTATTTGAACTCTTAATACAATTAAATATAAATGGCTGCAATGTGTTAAATGGGAAAATAAGGTAAGCACATTATTTGAAATCTTAAAAATGAGGAAGAACTGTGACTCTCACCAGCAAGCACCAACATGTGTGGTTCACCGAGCTGCAGTTCAGACCTGTTTGTGCCCTTGCAAACATTAAGGTTTGAAATTAAAAGCTTAACAATGGCGAAAGCCACTTCACAGATCTGTCAATATTTCCTTACCCTTCTGCGTAAATCTTGCATCACATTTTAATTAATGCCGTGATCAGTAAGTCTGTAAGTAAGTGGCACTATTATATTTGGCACACGTTTCTCATACCAAAAGATGCCTGGTACAGGGCTCCAGACTGTGACCTTTTTTCCTGCTGGTGTGACTAAATTTTGTTAGAGGTCACACTGGTGCGACCACCACGGTGCCCAACTGATAAGAGCTGCCATTTCTGTTACATATGAGAAACATCAAATGGCAAACAAAACAAAAGCAGAACGGAACCGCGCTACTCGTTTGAGCAGCATGAGCTCATACACGGGCCGATCTCAATCACGTGACACCGTTGCTACACAGCGCTGGGAGATCCAGTAAGAAAGCGTTTGAATTCGCCGCAGAATTATGCTGCCTTCACATGCTATCGGAAATTTCCACTTCTGAAATAGATTACGAGCTCATTGCATTCAAATTTTGACTTGAGAGGGCGTTCATGTCCTATTTTTTTTTTTTTTAACTAGGAAACTAGTATTTTTGATAATTCCGATAGCACGTGAAGGCAGCATAAATAACATCACTTAGAGAGAGATTTCTTATAAATAACACTATTCTTCTCAGGGTTCGTACAACCTTTTGAGAGTGAAATTCAAGCACTTTTCAAGGGCTTTCAAGTGCTTCACACTTTTTCCAACACTTCAAAGCTCTAAATATTATCCAATTTTAATGTTATTTATTTTTAATGTGATGATTTGTAAAACTAAAAGTTTAAAGGTGTAGGAAAACTAACACTTTGTGGCAAACAAGCACTTTTGTTTAAAAAAAAGACATGACATTACCACTATAACCAGTAGATGGCAGCAGAGGAGCACTTATTTGACTTATTTCTGGAGCACTTATTAGCCATTTCCACTCCCTTTTCCTAATATATGAAAAAAGTAGGAAGTCACATGAAAAACAACAACTTTTCTTCAGATTTTGACTGAATTACACAGAAAACAAGTAAAGAGTGCTCCTTCTATTATCAGTTCAATGTGATACTATAGAAGAACAATGGTACATTTAATAAGAGTACAATATTTAAAATTTCACTATAAAAATAATGTTTTTGCACATTACTGTTGTTAGTAAGTTCATTTTGTTTGCATATCAATTCAAGCTCAGTGCTTCACTGTTAAATTTCAAATAAACAAACATGTAATATTATTAGTAACTGCACTTATTAACAAAACAATGCAAAACGATAGTAATTTTATTATTGAATTAACTTTATGATAAATTGTCCTTTAGTGGCTGGTGCCACTGCTCTCAAATGTTAGTCTGGAGACCTGCTGGTAGATTTATAGTTGGTGCGAAAATGTAAAAAAATGTAAAATGTTACAGATGTTACAGTTTGCCCTCCTCTCAATTTTCAGTAATTTTTGAAAATGTGTATCGCAGGTAATGTGTGTGTGTGTGCTGGAGTATATCGTGACAAAGGCTTGTAGTGAAGTGTAGGCAACTTTGTTGATTTATAATGGCCATTTTTTTATGCATTGCCAGCATGTGTTCTACTGTAAATGGCTGTAACTGTATGTTGTTTATGGTTGCCAAGCAATGTAACAACTTGCCACAATAATATTGAATTCAACTGCTGTGTGTATATTTTACAATGACTTTAAAGGGGCTTAATGTAGAATTCAGAAACCCTTGTTATTAGCGACACCGGTGGCTGTTAAGTGAACTGCAGCCAGCAGCTTACTGCTCATGCTCGCGTTCATGCACATATAAGATACAATAATGTGGCTGCTGTTCAAACATGGCTCATTGTATAATGTACAGTGTTTTTTTTTTTTTTTTAGTATTATATTAATTATAGTATTAATTTTTGAATTACCTTTTTTATTGTTATATTTTCAGTTTTAGTCTTTATTTTAGTTTTAAGTTTTAGTAATTTTTAAATATTTCTATTTAGCTTTCATTTTTAAATTTCTGCTTTAGTTGCAGTAATTTTAGTATTTCAACTTAAACTTACAAAAACAAAAAATGCCTCAGCAACTTAAATAAAACTAACAAATAAAATGTGTTTTTAATTTTAATCTAATTAATTTTATTTTATTTCAGCTTTATAACACATTATTGTTAGTAGTTTTAGTTTTAATTAATTAATACGGATAGTTACTGTTTTTAGTTTGTTTGTAACTGAAGTGTTACATAATGTGAAGCAGCTGTTTTTGGTGCCAGTATCTTTGATTTGTTAACAATAATGTGATTTTTATTTAATTTTTTGGTTTGAGTTCACAAAATCTTAAATTAAAAACAAAAGAGAGAGAAATATTCAAGTAAGATGAAGTACGTTTTGACTGGATTGTTGGATAATTATTAAAAACTGCTTTAATACATGGTAATGTATTTATATAAAACATTTTTTGATGGAATTTACAGGGAGTATATTGTGACATATACCTTTAATGTGATATAAAATGACTTATTGTGGTCATATCGCCTACCCCATGCACCAGTATATTAACTTGTATTGGATATATATGCAACGCATGCACAAAGCTTTTCAGAGTTCTGCAGAGACCGTCCTTCAGTTCTGACAGGCTGTTTCTCATTATCTCCCTTTCACACATCTCACTCTGACTCTGAGTTCTCACAGCAGTGGTGTGGAGGCGAGGGGTTCACTGACATGCTTGTTTTGCTTCATGAAAGCATCATGATCGTGTGATTTATTGAATCTCTGTGTGTGCTTTCACAGAACGGGGATGTGTGTATCTCCATTCTGCATCCTCCAGTAGATGATCCACAGAGCGGAGAGCTTCCCTCAGAGAGGTGGAACCCCACACAGAATGTCAGGTATGGAGTAATCTCTAACAGCCAGACCTGTTTGATTCTCAGCATAAAGTCTGGTCCGCTTTGCAGCTTAGTCTGGCCTTTTTCCACAAAGAAATGTTTTGTTTTTTTAAACATTAATTCCCCTTCAGGGGTCTACAGGCTAGATCTTGAGCAGTAGCTGTCACAAAGAGTGATCATGTGTTTTCCCCACTAACAGAATTATAGGAAGAGTGACCAGGCTGGTTTTGTGTTCATGAGTTTCCTGTTGCTTGCCTTAAGGAAAGCATCTCAGCGGAGATCTCAGTGTATTTGTGCGTTTCCTCCCTCGAGTCTGATCTCTATTCTAGTTAGTCTGGTGTCTTGTTTCACTGGGCTTTGTGCTTCGGTGGAAAAGCTAGTGTCTTCCAGGAAGCTCATGTTAATCATTTGTGTTGTTGAAGAACACCTGTCGCTGTACACAGAGAGACGGGCATATTTTGACCCCACACTGAATGTTGCATGGTTTACACTGTCAAAACCTACAGTGTTCCCCCGCTCAGGAGTAGCTTGTTGTTTTTAGTGACTTATTATATTGTTTGAGTATAAAACAAATTTAAAAATCCGATACTGTGCTGTGTGTCACAATAGATCTGTGCATTAAAGTCTTCAGAGCAAACTAATACTCCTGCCATTTAATCTATGTAATGTTTCTTTGTTCTTCATGTTTCTTTTGTTTTTCAAAGAACTTGCTTTGTTGTTGCAACAACCATAACTTTTTGTATAATTTTCATATTTTTCATGTTTCATGTTTTTATATCGGTACCTGTAAGTAAATCTAGATTATTGACAGTCTAGATTATTGACATAGTGTTGATTTTACAGTAGACAGTTTGTATGTACTTTTTTCATGGGGTCATGTTTTCCAGATCATGTCTTTTCGAGAGGAAATGACAAAAATATATGTATCAAATATCGTCAAAATTTGGGAAAATATCAAGATATAAATTTGCATTGCCCAGTCATATTTATAACTAATGTGTAGAACTAATTATTTTATTTCTTTTTTCCCACATATTAATTACACCACATGAGTATATGAATTAATTTTGTATCATAGCACTAGTAAATAATGCTAATAATTAAAATAATATTTTTAATAACATCAATAATAATAGTAATAATATTTATTATGATTATTATTAATGCTATTATAATTGTTACAATTATTTTGGCCTACATCTAATTGCTAGCTTTAAAACGCTTTGCTCATTTGACCGTGAATGGCTATAAGAGTGATTATTCAAAATAAGTTACTTTCCCAGTGAACACTGTTGTTTTTTTTACCAACTTGGTAACTGAAGTTACTCTGTATTCCTACTGCAAATGTGAGTAGCTGTAAGCAATACATAAAGACATCTTTAGGAGAATGCAGCACAAAGAAGCTCTGGGACAGATGAGCTTAAAGGCAATGACATTATAACATTGAGTTTCTGTGTGTGTGTGTGTTTCAGAACTATACTGTTGAGTGTCATCTCTCTACTGAACGAACCCAACACGTTTTCTCCAGCCAACGTGGACGCCTCTGTCATGTACCGCAAATGGAGAGACAGTAAAGGGAAAGACCGGGAATACGCAGAGATCATTAGGTAATGCAAAAATGCAGAATATGGTCCCATTAAGAGATCAACTGTGTTTAATGTTGATTTGTTTCATGCTTTTTACATTTTGATGGCTCTGTCAGAAGACATAGTGCTAAACAACACTTTAGCTAATGGAAAACCCTTTTATAAAGATTTTGATTTATTTTCTGGATCAGCGGTGCCCTCCTGTGGTTGAATGAGTCACTGAAACACGAGCGACTGTTTATCTCCTCTTGGCAATCTCTCTATTGCATGTTGCAATTCATGTTTTCAGCCATCTGAGTTGGAACATTTGACTTGCATCAGATTTCATCCTTCAGGACATCAGTTCTTTATTTCTGTGCCTTGGCTTCTTACAACCTCAGGGCAACAAATCAAACGGAGAACTAATATGACATAAAATGTCAACATGTCCCACTGCCTAAGACAGATGAGTCTGAATGTAATAGAAACAGAAGCTACATTGTTAATATTTCAGCTGTATAAAAATTGACGCTAAAAGGAACACAAAGCAATGTCTGTGGCATGCTGTCGATTACCACAAACTACAATATCAAATGTAAAAGCGAATGGAATACGTAAACTATATTGCCAAAAGTTTTGGGACGCCTGCCTTTACATGCACATGAACTTTAACTTTGGGCCATCCCCAAACTGTTCCCACAAAGTTGGGAAATACCAAAATGTCTTGGTATGCTGAAACATTAAGAGTTCCTTTCACTGGAACTAAGGGGCCAAGCCCAACCCCTGAAAAACAACCCACACCATAATCCCCCCTCCACCAAACTTTACACTTGGCACAATGCAGTCGGGCAAGTACCATTCTCCTGGAAACCCATTCCATGAAGCTCTCTACGCACTGTTCTTGAGCTAATCTGAAGGCCACACGAAGTTTGGAGGTCTGTAGCTATTGCCTCAGCATGCGCTGACACCGCTCAGTGATTTTACGTGGCCTACCACTTCGTGGCTGAGTTGCTGTTGTTCCCAGTTGCTTCCACTTTGTTATAATACCACTAACAGTTGAGCGTGGAATATTTAGTAGTGAGGAAATTTCACGAATGGACTTATTGCACAGGTGGCAACCTATCACAGTATTACGGTTGAGTTCACTGAGCTCCTGAGAGCGGCCCATTCTTTCACAAATGTTTGTAGAAGCGTCTGCATGTCTAGGTGCTTGATTTTATACACCTGTGGCCATGGAAGTGATTGGAACACTTGAATTCAATGATTTGGAGGGGTGTCTCAATACTTTTGGCAATATCACAAATGTGATGCCAAATATTCCTTCAAATCCATTTATGAGGTGTTTGTGTCTGTTACAGAAAACAAGTTCTGGCCACTAAAGCCGAGGCAGAACGGGACGGAGTGAAAGTTCCCACCACCCTGGCAGAGTACTGCGTGCGCACACGCGCCCCCGCACTGGACGAGGGGTCCGACCTGTTATACGATGATTACTATGATGACGAGGACTTGGAGGATGAGGATGACGATGACGAGGACTGTTGCTATGATGAGGACGACTCAGGAAACGAGGAATCATGACAACATTCCCATTCCCACCTTCATCCTTGTCTTCATCAGCATCAGCCCGAAAGTTGAAGCGTCAAGGCATGCGCTCTGCATTTACACTCACTCAGATGGCCATTTTTGTTTCCTTAAAGGACTAAAAATTTTTTTTTTTTTTTTTTTAAATAAGCATTGTTGTTTTCCCTCCGTGTCATAATTGTGCTGGCCTTCAGGCTTTTCTCCAAGCTACTCTTTTATTATTTATTTGCTTTGCGCTTTCAGACAGCTCTGTGAAAGTTTCTTCAAAAAGTAAAAAAAAAAAAAAAACGAGCGTGACTGAATTAAGGTTTGAGTGAGTGATTATTTGAATGAGGCTTTGTGCTGAGTATTGCTTATTACATCACTGTTCTTTGGAATTTCTTAGAGCTGATCACTTTGATCACCCACGCTCTCTTTTTTTGGCCTTCAAGCACATCTGAGCAATAAAACGCTACGAGTTTGGGGTCAAGGTTTGAGTTTTCTGTTTTTATTCCCCCTCCATTTGAGTAGAAATTACATTGAGACGTCCTAAGCAAAAAAAAATTAAAGGATGATGCATATAAAATGTTTTGCAATGTAAAAATCTAAACATTGCTAAATAAATTATGGCCTAAATTCTACAATGTGCTTAAATTCCACACATTATTTAACTTACAGTGTCACTTTAAATTATTGAAATTATGTATTTCTTCATTCCAAGATATAGGAGCTTATCAGAAAATCAATGTAACCAGGTAGGTTGGCGAGTGGATGATGTCTTTTCTGTCGAGCTGAGTTTTTAATGTTTTTTAAGCAATGCTGATATTCCTGTGTTGTCCTCTTAAGTGAATCTTATTTAATCAGTTGTGGGGTTTTTGTTTGTTTTTTTTTGGCATGGTTTTATTTGGGATATAGGGTGACTCTTGGACTATTGGATGATTTTTTTTTGGTTTTTTTTTGTGCTGTTTCTTTTGCATTATCGTTCCGTGAAACGATGCCACGTCCTGTGTTGTGATATCGAGATTGAAACTTTCCTTTACGCTGCCTGGAGGCTGGTGAGTGCTGGCGTCCATCCCACTGATTTGAGTTTGAGCTCATATCGACTGACTCTCAGGATCAGCTAATCTGGAAAAAGGAAAATCCTACCAACAACAAAATATTTTTTCACACCTGCAAGTCATCCATTTTTTAAATATTGTTTTGAGGACAATTCACAACCGTATCCCAAGAGGCTGAGATGCACATGAGGAGCTGATTTGTCATTTTATTGACCTTTATGTATTTTTACGATTTGTTGGCCTATTTAAAACTGAATAAAGATCTTTATTAGAATATTTTTGTGTTTATTGTTTCTAACTACTGTTATGTCTTGTGACGTATGTATTTTATTTGATATATTGATTTCTTAATTTTCTCTCTGTTGTCTGTGCAGATCCCGGACGAGCCCCCAAATTGTTACACTCTTAGGGTACGTTTATACAATAACGATGTACTAAAAAAGGAAACGCATTTCCTTTTGTGTTTTTCGTGCAACGTCAAAACGATACCCCCATTCACACGGATCCGTGAAAACGACTAAAAACCCTATATTATTCTTGCCTGGCCAGTAGTTGGCGATGTCACTTTGTAAAGAAAAACTACGCGCCTATAGACTGAACACGTAATACGCATGCGCATGACGTCAACATTTTCACAAATTTGTGTTTTTGTCGTTTACATGGAGACAATAACGATACCGTTTTCTAAATTATGTGTTTTCAGGCCCCCAAAACAGTTGTTGTGTAAATGAGTGGCCAAAACGCATACAAAGTTTTCCGCTTTTAGTTGAAAACAGTGTCGTGTAAACGGCCCCTCACGTACAATAAAAGTTAAGGGAGACCTTGATGTTCCTGTCTCCAAACCCAGAGTCATGACAAAACACATTTTTATCTCAATAATGACAGCCTTAAAGTGGTCTTTTATTTAACAAAGCAAAAGAAAAACTAGTTACACTACACTGAGAAAAAAAATGAAGGATTTACTTAGACTGAAATGGTACTTGTAAAATGAAAGAATTGAATTAGAAATGTGACTTTTTTTCATCACAGACATTGAGATCTGCAGCTTTTTAGAAGAGACATTTAAGAATTCTAGTTTCTTTTTCTCAAAGCAAAGTCTCCCTTTGCTTGCTAATTAATATATTTGCTGTCTGGGAATCAGTTATCTCAGGTAAAGTAGAAATGACAGAGTTAAGCTTTCATTGCACAGTTGAATATGTCATTGGTTACCAGTTAAGACATTGGACACAGCTGGAGAGGATCTCCAGACATTCCAAAGTGCAGTTGCTGTGACTCTGTTGCCATGACAACCCTCCGACTGGCATTCAAGGTTTGCCTGGAAACACTGTGGCTCGAGGCTTGTTCAGACAAACTGAACTCTCAGGCTACACAATGAACATACAGAGATAAGGGGTGGCCGTGAGATGCAGTTACAGCGCTGACACAGTTTATAGAGCAAATCTTTACTGTCTGAGTGTTTGCAGACATTAACTTTGATCTGGTGACTACATGTCTGTAATACTGGTAAATTATGAAGAAGAATCACTTAAAGGGATAGATCACCCAAAAATGAACATTCTGTCATCATTTACTTAGTTGTTCCAAACCTGTATGAATTTATTTCTTCTGCTGAACACAATAGAAGATATTTTGAAGAATGTTGGTAACCAAACAGTTTATGGACCCCATTGACTTCCATAGTATGGGGAAAAAATGTTTTGGAAGTTAATGGGGCCCATCAACTGTTTGGTTACCCATATTCTTCAAAATATCTTATGCCAGAATTTTCATTTTTGGTTGAACTATCCCTTTAAGGTAATGCAGATCTGTGTACATTGGTTTTAAAGTGGTCGAAATCATACTTTTTGGTGTTTTATGTTGTGCTTTTAAGATGTACATTTTATGGAAATTAGAAGTAAGAGTTTGATGTACATTGATATTCAGCATAAATCGCTATCAGTCCAAACCACACACTAAGCTGTAAAAACAATACAATAAAAGATATTTCAACTTGTTTCACATGCAGAGAGTTTAGCCAATCATTACAGAGACCATTTCGTATACACTCACCTAAAGGATTATTAGGAACACCTGTTCAATTTCTCATTAATGCAATTATCTAATCAACCAATCACATGGCAGTTGCTTCAATGCATTTAGGGGTGTGGTCCTGGTCAAGACAATCTCCTGAACTCCAAACTGAATGGAGAATGGGCCGACTGATTCAAGCTGATAGAAGAGCAACTTTGACTGAAATAACCACTCGTTACAACCGAGGTATGCAGCAAAGCATTTGTGAAGCCACAACACGCACAACCTTGAGGCGGATGGGCTACAACAGCAGAAGACCCCACCGGGTACCACTCATCTCCACTACAAATAGGAAAAAGAGGCTACAATTTGCATGAGCTCACCAAAATTGGACAGTTGAAGACTGGAAAAATGTTGCCTGGTCTGATGAGTCTCGATTTCTGTTGAGACATTCAGATGGTAGAGTCAGAATTTGGCGTAAACAGAATGAGAACATGGATCCATCATGCCTTGTTACCACTGTGCAGGCTGGTGGTGGTGGTGGTGTAATGGTGTGGGGGATGTTTTCTTGGCACACTTTAGGCCCCTTAGTGCCAATTGTGCATCGTTTAAATGCCACGGCCTACCTGAGCATTGTTTCTGACCATGTCCATCCCTTTATGACCACCATGTACCCATCCTCTGATGGCTACTTCCAGCAGGATAATGCACCATGTCACAAAGCTCGAATCATTTCAAATTGGTTTCTTGAACATGACAATGAGTTCACTGTACTAAAATGGCCCCCACAGTCACCAGATCTCAACCCAATAGAGCATCTTTGGGATGTGGTGGAACGGGAGCTTCGTGCCCTGGATGTGCATCCCACAAATCTCCATCAACTGCAAGATGCTATCCTATCAATATGGGCCAACATTTCTAAAGAATGCTTTCAGCACCTTGTTGAATCAATGCCACGTAGAATTAAGGCAGTTCTGAAGGCGAAATGGGGTCAAACACAGTATTAGTATGGTGTTCCTAATAATCCTTTAGGTGAGTGTATATAGTGCAGTAGGAAAAACAGTATAAAGACCAGAGAGAAGGTGCAAAATGTGATTAAAAGCAATGAAAATGGTGTATTGCACCTTAAACATTGAATGTAGTCTGTATCATACAAGGTCACTTTCAATAACATTCACTCTGTTCTATGTTGGTGGAACGAACTCCTGGCCTTCATGCGAACAGCATTGCAATCTTCACTTGATTACCTTTTGGTGTGAAACATAGATACAAATTTGCAGTTGTACTTCTGCACTAGAGCTGTATTACTCTGGTGCTTGCAGGAATTTTGGAGTGATGACGTAGTTGTTTGTCTTAATTCCTTGGTTTGTTTGCTTCAGGATAAAAAGGACACAGACAGAAGCAGTCAGTGACCCTTATTTTGACATTCTTAAGCCTCTCTGTGTATTTGTACACCATAGCTAACTGCTAACAGCAGGAATGACTTTCATGAAGTTTGTCTAAATGCCACAGTACAGTGGAAAGAACCCTCCACATTTAGACATCAAATCATTCAACAATTAGGAATCGCATAAGCAGACCTATCCACATATACACCGATCAGGCATAACATTATGACCACTGAAGTGAATAACACTGATTATCTCTTCATCACGATAGATTTTGTTGCGTATGGGGCTGCATAGCCGCAGACCAGTCAGGGTGACCATGCTGACCCCTGTCCACCGCCGAAAGCACCAACAGTGGGCACGTGAGCATCAGAACTGGACCACGGAGCAATGGAAGAAGGTGGCCTGGTCTGATGAATCACATTTTCTTTTACATCACGTGGATGGCTGGGTGCGTGTGCGTCGCTTACCTGGGGAACACATGGCACCAGGATGCACTATGGGAAGAAGGCAAGCTGGCGGAGGCAGTGTGATGCTTTGGGCAATGTTCTGCTGGGAAACCTTGGTTCCTGCCATCCATGTGGATGTTACTTTGACACGTACCACCTACCTAAGCATTGTTGCAGACCATGTACACCCTTTCATGGAAACTGTATTCCCTGGTGGCTGTGGCCTCTTTCAGCAGGATAATGTGCCCTGCCACAAAACAAAAATGGTTCAGGAATGGTTTGAGAAGCACAACAACGAGTTTGAGGTGTTGACTTGGCCTCCAAATTCCCCAGATCTCAATCCAATCGAGCATCTGTGGGATGTGCTGAACAAACTAGTCCGATCCATGGAGGCCCCACCTCGCAACTTACAGGACTTAAAGGATCTGCTGCTAACATCTTGGTGCCAGATACCAAAGCACACCTTTTGGAGTCCATGCCTCGATGGGTCAAGGTAACAAAATATTATAACATATTAAAATATTAGAACTAACAAGCCTCACCCAGTTTCAGTTAATGCAACACAAATCATTCATGTAATCTCAACACAAACGGATTTAAGTAAACTTCAATTTCACATATATTTAAGTGGATTGAACACAATCAAATTAAGTTAGGTTAAAATGTATAGCGATTTTGTTGCTTTAGCTCATTTTAATCAAGCAATTTGAACAAGAAGCAAAAATCTTTTCTTTTTCTTTTTCTCAGTGAAATTAAAAACACCTAGAATATAAAGTATGAGTCACGTAAACTAATTTGGTGCTTTATATCATTTTTGGAGCTCAACAGGGTCTTTCCACCTGTGCACATAGAACATTCTGCTAAACGTCTTCTTTGCCACAGTAAAAAGGTCATAATTTTGACTGGAGTGACATGAGGGTATTTCTTTTAAGTAATTCAAATGCTTAAGTTAAAAAAATAATATTTTTATATAGCAAGGATGCATGAAATTGATCAAAAGAGACTGTACAGACATTTATGTTACAAAAGATTTATATTTCAAATAAATGCTGTTCTTTTGAACCTTCTATTTATCAAAATTATAAAAATATCTGAATGTTAAAATATATTGCAATAGAAAATATTTAACAAAATCAGATTTTCACTGTTTTACTGATACTGTGTTTTTCAAATAAATGCAGTTTTGGTGAGCATAAAAGACTTCTTTCAAAAATATTTAAAAAATCTTAGCAACTAAAACTTTTGAATGGTAGTGTAAATGTACAAGTCACAAGTTACTATAATCATTTAACATCAAAAAGATCTCTGTTGGACTTGAAATGGCTTCATCCTCTTAATACCATTTAGCTAAATGCATTTCTACAATCAATAAATCACGACAAACAAAAACTTTAGGCTGCTTAGAGGTAGAACAAAACATCTCCACATCTAGCGTCTGCCAGTTATGGAACTTTGTTTCCGCCACAGAATAAAACATTTTAAAAGATAACTGCGACTTTTTATCTCACAATTGTAAGTTTACATCTCACAATTATGACTTTTTTTCTCAGAATTGTGAGATATAAAGTCAGAATTGCGTGATATAAAGTCAGAATTGCAAGATATTTTTCTCGCAATCGCAAGTTTATATCTCGCAATTCTGACTTTATCACGCCATTCTGACTATAACTAGTAATTCTGATTTTTTTCAGAATTGTGAGATATAAACTCGCAATTGCGAGTTATAAAGTCCAATTCTGAGGGGGAAAATACTTTTTTTCTCATAATTGCGAGTTTATATCGTACAATTCTGACTTTGCAATTGTGTGTTATAAAGTTAAAATTGCGAGATATAAACTCGCAATTGTGAGAAAAAAAAGTCAGAATTGCAAGTTTATAACTCACAATTCTGACTTTATAACTCATAATTGCGACTTTATATCACGCAATTCTTTAAAAAAAAAAAAAAAAATGTAACATAACATTTAACATTATCAATGTTGTTCTTGTTGTGTTTTATTTTTTAATGTCAATATTTACTTTCTAGCCATAAGAAGTGTGCCTGATTCTTGAAGTCCCTGAACCAAGAGCAAACCAATGACAGGGAATGTAGGCAGCATCTCCTTCTTCAAGAACAACTTCAAGTAATATGTTCTTTAGCAACACTCCTGATAACTGAAAAGATAGCAACAGTTAGCACAGGCCGTTAAAAAAGTTAAAAAGCACATTATATAACATTATTCAACTACCTTGAAGATGAAGCATTATGGAGGGTCATCATCTCTTAACAGCTCATCCTTAAAGAAAAATATAAGTGGATTCAAATTGTTCCATGATACGCATTTTAAATCATCATTAAAATTGATTATGCATACCTTGCTAAAAACAGAGGGCACAACTGGGGTTTGGTCTGCTAAAATGAAGTCATTTAAAATTAGCTGACCAATATTATAGTTACATAATTTGAAACCCAGCATAGTATATGTATTTTGTTTCATATCAAAGTTCTTACTTTCATATGCAAGTTCTGTTTTTTTCTTGCCATAGGTTTCAGGGAGAAGTGCAGAGCATTCATCTTCTGGAAGTGGATTAGAATAAAAAAAATAAGTGATAATATTATCCATTAATTTTTAATTTGACAAAACAAAAAAAAAATCAGCAAAATATAAAAAAGCTGACAATACCAGCTACAACAGCTCGTTTTCTCTTTCTCCCATGTCTTCCACAATTTGATTGTCATGCAACAAAAGCAAATAAAGTAAGCAATAGAACCAGTACAATATCAAAATTAATTGAATGCAAGGATGCATTAAATTGATCACAAATTACAGTAAAGACTTTTGTCAATACAAAAAAAAAAAAAATTAATTACAAAATTACAAAAATTACACTGCCACAATACCTTCTTATGGTCTTCAGAATCCATAATCTGGAGAGCAAATTGTAGAACTGGAATGCAGAAAATATCTTTTACAGATTTTGTAATTTGTGTGTGCTACTAAAAAAACTACAGAAATTAATTTGGATAAAATTTACCCCTATTCTTTTTAACTACATCAAGACTAAAAACTGTGTACAAACGCCATTATGAAATGTACTTTTTCACAACTTATAATGCTTTTTTTTACAAAACTAAAAACTGTCCAACAAGCTTACCCCTTCAACTCAACGCTGATGAACACGTGAAAGTGGTTTTCTTCTTTGTTTACTATGGAAGCCCGTTTCCGCCACAATTAAGTAAAAAAAAATATGATTCTTTAAGTCATAATAATGAGAAACTTTCTCTTAATAATGACTTAACATCTCGTTATAATGAGAAACTTTCTCATAATGATGACTTAACATCTCATAATAATGAGAAACTGTCATTACGACGCATTGTGCGCTTGCGCCACGCTATCTACTGAGGCGCCAGTGTTGCTGATGCTGATTCATGCAAACAGTGGGCCTCCGTATGGAAGCCCATTTCCGGCACATAAGAAAAACATACTTAAGTCATTATTTCAAAATCGAAATTATGACATACTAAATCGAAATTATGACATAACTAAGTCGAAATTATGACTTGCTGCTCATTGATCTGCCGCGACCCGACACAGGATGAATTGTGAACACATTAAGGAGTATTTTAACTGTGGTTTTGGCTACTAATGATTACATTATTACCTTATTATCTTATTATCTGAATGGCATTGAATAGCCTATCTCTGAGCAAACGCGCTCTTGAGAGGATTTTAAGCAAGAACAAGCTTTGGCGCAGAAAGAACAGAACAGAGGTGCATGAGGTGGCAACATTCATTGAACAACTTCAAACCTCTGGCCAATGTCATGATTATTGATGCGCGCGCACACACACACACACACACACACACACGTTGGTTGGATGGTGTTGTAACCGACAGGGAAACAGTGAGTTCTGCTGCCGAACAGTTGCAACAGAAATATGAGGTTGTGATCGGGCAGCAGTTTTCATTCAACAGTAAATATAGCTTATACTCCTGTAAAAATGATATTGTGTGTTTCAATAAATGGCGCACGTGACAAATTCAACCAGAGTAGCCTATTTAATCAATATCAGAATCAAAAGGAGCTTTATTGCCAAGTAGGCTATGTTTGCACACACAAGGAATTTGTTTTGGTGACAGAAGAAGCTTCCCCAGACAGCAACATGTGTCGGCCCAGAATCGGACAGACATGGATTCAACACGTGTCAGATGTGGGCCGGATCTGGGCCAACACGATGTTGCTGTCTGGGTCAGTACACAGAGAGTAAAATAAAAAATAAAGAATAAAAATAAATTAATAATATAGCACATATAATGCTCACGTGCTGGAAGTTGCTGCCCGCATGTGCAAATTGCGCATGCGTGGATTAAGTCATAATTAACAGAAAATTTCTCATTATTACGAGAAAGTTTCACATTATTATGAGATGTTAAGTCATTATTACGAGAAAGTTTCTTATTATTATGAGATGTTAAGTCATTATTATGAGAAAGTTTCTCATTATTATGAGATGTTAAGTCATTATGAGAAAGTTTCTCATTATTATGAGAAAGTTTCTCATTATTATGAGATATTAAGTCATTATTATGAGAAAGTTTCTCATTATTATGAGATAAGTCATTATTATGAGAAAGTTATGACCTCCGTTTATACCCATCTCGCTAAACCAGCTATGACCAGGATAGAAGACCAGCTAAAACCAGCCAACCATCTTAAGCTGTTTTAAGGGTTTTTTTTTTTTTTTTTTTTTTTTTTTTTTTTTTTTTTTTTTTTTTAGCAGGGCATGCCTCTCTAAAAGTCTCTCCATTCATTTCATTTCTGCTTGGGTGACAGCAGTGAAGAGCCCACCCACACACGCTGGCTTTGCGCTAACAGATTTGTCCTCCATTAAGACATACAGAGCGTCTCTCTGTGCTTGATAGGGATTCTCTCAGGGAGCACAGAGCTACCTTGTGCCTGCATATGGGTGCGCACCAGTGCCAGGGGATCGCTGGCTAGCTGCCCGAACGCACTGAAGAAAGGCCCACAGGCCAGCAGGAGGCTGGGGTTAGCAGTGTGTTTTAGCGTAGTAAAAGACTCTGGTTTTTAAGGCTCTGGTGGAAAGAAAGTAATGACTCTGGTTAAGGGACTGTTCAGAATGGCATACTGCCATACTATTTCTATTTTAGTGGCGTTTGCAAAAGCATCACTATACTATGAATTCGAAGGTCTATAAGTATTTAGCTTTTAGTACGTAGCTTATCCATTACCAACTGTGATATTGATACCTCATTATCTATTAAGTCTATTGAAGAGAAGTGAACTATTACTTAAGTGATTAGACTTACAAATTTTCCCTGATGGATGATAACATAGATGATAAATTTCAGTGGCAATATGAAAGTAAAGTATAATTTGCACAGTATGTGAATTAATTGTTACCCAGAATTACCCAGACAACTTACTAGATTTGTCAAAATGTGTAGTATGCACACTGGCTGCATCTGAAATCACATACAGTGACCGAATTCACAGTAGGCTACTCATAAAAGAGTAGGCAAAAAATACCTGGATGGCCTACTATTTCCAGCGAGATTCTGAAGTGTGCATATGATGGACATTTTACTATCCCATGAGGCCACTGGAGAGGATTTGTGAATGGCAGTTAAGCGACATAACCAGAGATTGTCTTATTATAGGGAGATGAGAGAGTCTGTACCTCTTACCATTGGAAAAAGCGTAACGGCTAACTTGGATCACGTGCTGCACCTCTCAGCCTATCGTGTAATGGCAGTGACGTCAGTGCCCGCTGTTCAAAGTTTTATGACAGCGCGTTGGTCTTGTGAATAAATTTTCTATATTTGGTGTTATATCGCTAGTAAACGTACAGTAGGACGGCATTGTTTGTGGAATGTGCTTTACTGAAAAAAGAGCGCGAATATCTCTATAACTGCAAAGTACTAGTCACTGCAGGGCATATAAAACTACATGTAAGAGTACACTAAAACTGTAATTTAATACATATTTAATTCATTAAAATAATGTATTTTATTACCATCATTCATTAAAAAGCGTTAAATCATCATCATTAGGCACACAGCAGAGTCATAAATCATTACAACACAAGACTAACCTGGCAGCGATAGAAAACCATGCCAAATTACCTCATACTAAACACACTCACTATATAACATACTTTTTTAGCAAAGTAGCCTACTTATTTTTAATAAGTACCTATTCAAGAGCGTATGCAATTTCAGACGCAGCCATAGTGTGGAATAGTGTAGGCCTATCTCACAATGTATTGTCCCTGACCTTTTCTATGGCTAAATTGGCGGGATCATCCTAGTTTAACGTGGTTGTGTTTGCTTTCTCTCCATGCAATCAAGTTTTCCGTTGTGCATTTAGTAAAGACTGTTTTGGTTATTTATCTCCTTCATCGTGTGTGTTACTACAACCACACTTGATAGTTATGAGATTTTAAAACAAAATTTGAATAAAAATGCAGAATAGCCATATTTAAATTATTCTCTTTTTTAATAGTATAGGCTACTTTAAACCCGAATAAGTTGGCAAAACTCAAAAAAATTGAGGCAATCAGTTGTCTCAAATTTTTTAAGTTAAGAAATGTAAAGTTTAAGCAGAACTTGCAGATTTTTATTTTGTAATCATACATTTTAATTGCTCTGAACTTGAAATATTTGAATAAGCTAATTCATACATTTAACTTAAAAGTATCATGTAATCTCAAATTTTAGTAGTGGAAAGCTTTAACTAGTTAATTCAATAAATGCCACCTTGCTAATTGGTTACACAATGCTTTGGTAGCATTAGCATAACACTTGCTGAATGAGGACAGCAATATAAAACATTTAACATATCAGTTCTCAAACTAAGCTCATGATCCACTTGTCACCATGATGGTAACCCTACAAAAAAACCAACATAAACTTTTCTAGACTAGCATAAAAAAAACATTACACACTACTAAATATCCACCTTAACGTTAATCTTGCACAAAAAAACATAATATAACACTTAATTTTGGCATTTACTGTCCCTTTTGATTGTCATGGCAAATCATGCTGCGAAATAGAAATCCCAGCCCAGTTTCGGTTAAATTTAAGTTAGTCTAAATTAAAAGAAACAAATTCATAAAACTCAAAACAATGAAACAATTCAGATTACTTAAAATGTGTCAGTTTTGAGAGCTTAAAACAAAAAGAAAGTTCTAAATACTCATAAATGTTAATTTGTTTGAATTAATTTGTTTAATTTCAGTTGGCTCTACTCAAACCAATGAATTATTTTGAGCGTTGGGGTTTACAGTGATAGGGAGAATACTATACAATGTGCCGTACGCAAGTGGCATATTATATCATTAACAACAATTAAAGAAAGACAGCAATTTATAGGCTCATTGCATTATTTGCAATCCCACGGAGAGCATTTGATGACACTTTAAGTAGTTTTTAATGTGATTTTTGTGGTGGTTAAGGAGCCCCACGGTTTATGACAATGATAAACACTGATGCTACCTATAAATCAATCATCCGCATTGAGAGCTTCTCTTCAAGTGGTCGTAACTGTTAATGTCTGAGACACAGTCCCATATATTCCTTTATGATTTACTGACAGAGCATTACAGAGGCATATTACTTTACAGCAAATCAATAAGGCAACCGGCAGAGATGTGAAAGTACAGTCCAGTGGAGTCGATTACAAATGAAACAATCCAAAGATAAAATGCCAAGCCAATTCCATTACACAATATTTATTTATAGGCATGATGGCATAAAATACAGCTTGCTTCTTGTGTGAGCGTTTTTGCGCATGTAGGCTACCTCATAAAGGACAAGGTCGATGGCAGTATATGAAATAATGCCCAGGATGTTGGAGATGTCGCCAGTATAAGGATTTGATGCCTCCTTTTCCCTTAGGCTGGTGGTCCTTGTTGGTCCAAGTTGATCTTCTGGCTGGTTTTAGAGTGGTTTTGGGCACCTTTCAGCTGGTTAAACTACTTTGCATATGCAATCTTTTACTTAATGATAATTTTTATTCAGCAACATTATCTTTCTGCCTTGTTGTCATTGTGATGCAATAAATGTCTCCTTCAAAGCAGAGGGTGAGTAATTTTTCACTCCTTTTTTCGCTTAATAAAAGCTTATTTTAAAATATCGTGTTCAGTGCATTTTCAACGTGTTTCAACAAGTTTAGTGCTGCAAAACTGACTCAGACTCTCTGTAGTCATAGTAAAATCACTTCAATATTATTTTATAAGGAATTACACGGAGTGTGAATATGTACTATAGAAAAGCTAAAATGTGATTAAAATGCTGACTGACCAAAGCGACTGGCTCGATTTGTCTTTCCCATGCTCAAGCTACGCCCATGAATAAATGTAGTTCAACTTTAATGGTTGGCCTTCAAGAGTGACATTTCCAAGCCAGCAAATGCATTTTCACATGCATATAGTGCAAAATATCCAATTGTTTATGGCTATTCTTTGCTGGAAATCCTTACTGAGCCATTTATGTTCAAACACTTTTCCAGAATCCCATCTGTTCATAGCCCTACATTTCATGGTAGATTTTGGTGCAATTTTTAACATGCTGGCATTGTTTCCCTTCCACAGACATGTGTTTATTTGGTTTGATCTGGAAGAATGGACCTAAAATCCCAATCACAACAACACAGCCGAATTACTCACAACACAATGCATTTCAACTCACGAAACTACTGAGTAATAGCCTATATTTTATAACATATGATATTCTTTTAGGATCAATTTAGATGAGATTAACAGTTAAAGGGATAGTTTACCCCAAAATGAATTACTCTTTAAATAAATTAATTACTCACCCTCGTGTCGTTTCAAACCCGTAAGACCAAAAAAGATGTTTTTGATGAAATCCAAGAGCTCTCTGACCCCTCCATAGACAGCTATTTAATTAAAACTTTCAAGGCCCAGTTTCTTCTCGTCTGTGCCAGTCTCAGAATTTTCATTTTTGGGTGAACTAACCCTTTAAAGAAAACAGACTAGATTTGCTTCTAGGTTTAAAAAAAAAAGTCTAAATATTGAGAAATGCTAATTATGCATGCACTTGCATAAAAAAAAAACTTTAGTAACACTTTACTTAAAGCCGCATAATACATTATAAAGGTATTCATCATGTACATTATAATGCATAATATATTTTCATAAATAATTGTAACCAAAGATAAAATGCATTATAATATTTGCAGATTCCTTGGTACATCTGAAATTGGTTGTTTGTCATGTGTTTTAGTGCATTATACTTTCAAAGGTGTGTTCAATGAATAGATAAGTATAATAATGTATTATAACTGTGGTTACAGTTATTTATGAGATCATACAGTGCATTATCAGGTGCATTACAAACTTAATTAAGGCATTAGAAATACTTTAATAATGCATTATATACACTCACCTAAAGGATTATTAGGAACACCATACTAATACTGTGTTTGACCCCCTTTCGCCTTCAGAACTGCCTTAATTCTACGTGGCATTGATTCAACAAGGTGCTGAAAGCATTCTTTAGAAATGTTGGCCCATATTGATAGGATAGCATCTTGCAGTTGATGGAGATTTGTGGGATGCACATCCAGGGCACGAAGCTCCCGTTCCACCACATCCCAAAGATGCTCTATTGGGTTGAGATCTGGTGACTGTGGGGGCCATTTTAGTACAGTGAACTCATTGTCATGTTCAAGAAACCAATTTGAAATGATTCGAGCTTTGTGACATGGTGCATTATCCTGCTGGAAGTAGCCATCAGAGGATGGGTACATGGTGGTCATAAAGGGATGGACATGGTCAGAAACAATGCTCAGGTAGGCCGTGGCATTTAAACGATGCCCAATTGGCACTAAGGGGCCTAAAGTGTGCCAAGAAAACATCCCCCACACCATTACACCACCACCACCAGCCTGCACAGTGGTAACAAGGCATGATGGATCCATGTTCTCATTCTGTTTACGCCAAATTCTGACTCTACCATCTGAATGTCTCAACAGAAATGGAGACTCATCAGACCAGGCAACATTTTTCCAGTCTTCAACTGTCCAATTTTGGCGAGCTTGTGCAAATTGTAGCCTCTTTTTCCTATTTGTAGTGGAGATGAGTGGTACCCGGTGGGGTCTTCTGCTGTTGTAGCCCATCCGCCTCAAGGTTGTGCGTGTTGTGGCTTCACAAATGCTTTGCTGCATACCTCGGTTGTAACGAGTGGTTATTTCAGTCAAAGTTGCTCTTCTATCAGCTTGAATCAGTCGGCCCATTCTCCTCTGACCTCTAGCATCAACAAGGCATTTTCGCCCACAGGACTGCCGCATACTGGATGTTTTTCCCTTTTCACACCATTCTTTGTAAACTGTAGAAATGGTTGTGCGTGAAAATCCCAGTAACTGAGCAGATTGTGAAATACTCAGACCGGCCCGTCTGGCACCAACAACCATGCCACGCTCAAAATTGCTTAAATCACCTTTCTTTCCCATTCTGACATTCAGTTTGGAGTTCAGGAGATTGTCTTGACCAGGACCACACCCCTAAATGCATTGAAGCAACTGCCATGTGATTGGTTGATTAGATAATTGCATTAATGAGAAATTGAACAGGTGTTCCTAATAATCCTTTAGGTGAGTGTATACTGTAAAGGCTTTAATTCGACCCCATATTTCAAACAATGCAGTGCATCACTAAAATGAGACCCAAAACATTCTAGCTGCAATGTTCCAAGTTCAGCGTGTCGTTGATTACCATAGAAAATAATGTGGACTTGTATCTCAAGAAGTGAGATGACAGAAATGTACTGAAAGTCTATGGAGCAATCATTGCAAGTTTGCCTAATAAGCATCTGCTATTCACGCAGTTAACTTGTATTTAATCTGAAACATTCCTTTAAATAGTAAAAATCAGATTCACAATATTGACTGCTTGAACTATTTTTATATATTTTTAGGTATACATCAAGACAACCGCAATACGTTTAAAGCACATTAAAACACGTTTACAAAAACACAAGAACAATCATTCCAGTTGAGGTCTTCAAAAAAATGCCTTCTTGCATTTGCTAGCTGTTAATGCATTTGCAAACTTAATACAAATACATCTATAAATATAACAAAGTGCTTTGTGAAACTTTTGTAGATATGTAGTATTTATGGACAGAATAGTGTTTTCATTGTCTGATGATCTCTTCCAGGTCAGTCAGTTAAACTGTCCCTCTAGTCCATTGTCATCAGTGTTTGAAGATGAAATCAGAGGGGTCATTTAACACAAACACATTTTTTGCATAATGCAGAAGGAAAATAGACTGGATTTATACATCGAGAAATATAATATGACTGTTAAATGGACAACCTTTGTAGGATGTCCTGCACCTCCTCATTAGAGATGTCCATTCCCAGCTCAGTCAGTGACTGTTTCATCTCAGGAATAGTCAAACAGGAGCAGAACATAAAAGCAACTCATTAGCTTTCAGCGATACAGCTTAATCAAACCTGGGCAAAACTCAATCAACGTAAATGATCCTCTAACCGAATAAAGAAATACACAACTCATTTAATCAAGGTGTTTCAAAACTACCAATTAGAAACTAAAGTACTCACTCCCCTGGCCTCAAGTTGGTTAGTGCACCCACCTCACGTCAGTGACGCCGGTTTGAATCCCGCTCGGAGCGGATCCGAGTAGGACCAGTCAAAATGGTGCCGTGACCCGGATGGGAGTGAGGTTTAGGGTGGTGAGTGTAACGGAGGCCAGCTAGTAAAGAGCTGTGCAGGTAAACCTCACTGCCCTGGCCGCAAGCTGGTTAGTGCACCTGCCTCACATGCTGATCCCACTTGGAGCGGATGCAAGTAGGACCAGTCAAATTGGTGCCGTGACCCGGATGGGAGAGAGGTTTAGGGTGCTGAGTGTAATGGAGGGCAGCTAGTAAAGAGCTGTGCCGGTAAACCTCACTCTCCTGGCCTCAAGCTTGATAGTGCACCCACCTCACATGCCGGTGACACAGGTTCGAATCCCGTTTGGAGCAGATGCGAGTAGGACCAGTCAAATTGGGAGTGAGATTTAAGGTAGTGAATGTAACGGAGGCCAGCTAGTAAAGAGCTGTGCAGGTAAACCTCACTGCCCTGGCCTCAAGCTGGTTAGTGCACCTGCCTCACATGCTGATCCCACTTGGAGCGGATGCAAGTAGGACCAGTCAAATTGGTGCCGTGACCCGGATGGGAGAGAGGTTTAGGGTGCTGAGTGTAATGGAGGGCAGCTAGTAAAGAGCTGTGCCGGTAAACCTCACTCTCCTGGCCTCAAGCTTGTTAGTGCACCCACCTCACATGCCGGTGACACAGATTCTAATCCCATTTGGAGCAGATGCGAGTAGGACCAGTCAAATTGGGAGTGAGATTTAAGGTAGTGAATGTAACGGAGGCCAGCTAGTAAAGATCTGTACAGTTAAACCTCACTCCCCTGGCCTCAAGCTTGTTAGCACACCCACCTAACATGCCGGTGATACCGGTTCGAATCCTGCTGGGAGCAGATGTGAGTAGGACCAGTCAAATTGGTGCCGTGACCCGGATGGGAGTGAGGTTTAGGGGGGGGAGTGTAACGAAGGCCAGCTAGTAAAGAGCTCCTCGGTGGTGCTGGTTCGAATCCCGCTTGAATGTGTGGGTGCGGGTAGGACCAGTTACATTTAAAGGAAAGTAAGCGAATATTGTAATTTTATAATATTATAACATATTTACACAAAATGCAAAATATACATATTTAATGCAATTCACTGAATTATTCATGACAAACATTTAGCGTGACATACTGTGTACTGGTTTACATAATATTATAATAGTAGACATTATGTAGTATAAACTGCAAAATATGCAGCAGTATTCTATTCCAAATATTCCCAAACAACTTTTTTTATTGCCAGTAAATGATCTGTTTTAAATAGCCTATATAGTAGGCCTACTTATACCAGAACCAAAACAACTAATGGTTTGAGTAAATTTGTGGTTTTGGCACATTGCATTTTGCAGGAGCATCTGTTTCTTTTTCTTGCCATTCTGCCTAGATTAGTATAACTGTCATTGTTCTTGTCCTGGCTGTGAGCTATATTTTCTCATGTTTTTTTTTTGTTTAGGTATCTGTTCAATTCACTGAAGGAAAGCCTGCTGTCTTCAGTGGTATGTGTGATGATCATTTTCATAACACAGATCTTAGTTATAACTATTTACTTCCTTATAAGGAAGTTTTATTTTTAGCTAACAAAATGTATAGACGCTTACAACACTGCAAGTTAATTTGAGTGTCTTTTCCTGTGCATATTTTTGTTTTCTGCACACGTGTTGTACGTAGAAATTCTAACAGGATGTTTGTAAGGACATTTTCTTTGTAGGCGTGAGACAAAAGAGTCACTGTTCCAAACTGCTACTGACATGGACAAAGAGTTACTGAACAAAAACCACAAAAGCGAGATAAAAAAAGGTATTTTCCCTTGTCCTACATTCAGCACTGTCTGGAAACATCAAGATGCATAAAGAAGACATTCTCATCTGGCCTTTTCTATGACAGGCTCACAAATGTACACTCGTTTTAAATTCACCTTTTATATGGGTATCATTAAAATAGAGATATAGCTTAACCAAATTGGCATTTACAAGATGTTTCCCAACTAATGACAGCTCACAGAAGACTAATTGCACAGTTGAAACTACCCATATCTGGCATAAAGGCGACACGGTGACAGAGGAGTTGTATTTCTAGAAGCTCTTGAATTCTTAGTACAAAACCTGCAGCCTGCGATGAAGTATTATGTTTCTTAACCATCAGACGTATACCATTATATGATGTATTAACTTCACTTACAAAAAAGTACTATGGAATTACCATGTTTTTGTCACATACGGTACATAGGTTGAATGTGACAATACAGATACACATCAGCCCACTTCAGTACACTATCACCATATAAACTCTCACATTGTAGATTATATATTATTTTATTGCATTTTTAATTTTGTTAATGTTACAGGTGACAGTTCTGTTTTCAGAAAAGATTAAGCATCCTGCCAGCAGAGGGCAGGATATATTCCCTATTATATTATGTGTGTGTGTGTGTATTATATATATATATATATATATATATATATATATTAATGAAAGAAGAATAGACAGAAACAGTAGAACAAACACACTAAATAATTGTCTTTTGTTTACTAATTTAGTATGTTTCCTGTAGACTGTGGCAATGATCTCGCACTAGCAAACAAATTGGCATTTCATTTGATATTCACTTTGATGCCATTGCTCTCTAATTAGCTACCAGATTAAACCTAATGGAATTAAATCCTTAAAACACATTTGAACTAACAAGCACTTTTATTTAATATTCAATAACATTCAAAAATACATAAAGCTTCACACTTTAAAATGACAAATACATTATCAATTTGCTTAATACGGTGGGTTACATTTCTCTCTTGTATCATTTTCCTCATGATAGGGCTGCACGATTTGGGAAAAAAAAATCTAATTGTGATTTTTCTGGTTAAAATTGCTATAGGCTATATATATGTTTATAAAAAGAAAAAAGATTAATGACTAATAATAATTATTACGGTTATTATTTCTAAATAAAAATATAAAAAACAAAATAAGAAATATTAATATAATAACACTTTAATTATTTAAAAAAAATAGAGTATTTAAGAATAAATATAACAATATAATAATAAGAAAATCTTCACGGTCATGCTGTGCATATATTTATTGAATTAAAATTCTAAAAATCGCAGCCTTCGCGATTTCATAACCGCGCTAAGCCAAATCGCAATTTCGGTTTAATTTCGATTAATCGTGCAGCCCTACCTACAGGTATATATTTTATTAATAAATAATCAAATTATATATTGCAATATATTATATTATAACACAATATGATTAATATAATATAATAACTTATAATATATTTCATAAAGGTTAATACATTTGATTACATTAATAATTGAAAAGAAAAAATTACATATTAAATATATCAAATGTATGAAATATTGTATATAGTATATTTAAAGTAGCCTAATAAATCATTATAGTGGCTCATGTGTTTTACAATTTCTGAGAGATATTTTTGTGAGACTGACCTCATCTCCATCACCTCCCCCCTTCTGCATCCCACCTTTAATTGCCAAATTCTCCACGCTTTCTGCCTCTTCTCTCTCTCTCTCTCTCTCTCTCTCTCTCTCTCTCTCTCTCTCTCTCTCTCTCTCTCTCTCTCTCTCACACACACACACACACACACACACACACACACACACACACTTCTCTCTCTCTCTCACACACACACACACACACGAACACCTGCGCAGAGCCGGTGAATCACGCCGACGCCGCTTCGCTTCGCTTCGCTCTCCAATCTCTCATCCATCCTGACAGTCAGATGGCCTCCATTTTAATCAGAAGACTCTCCTTAGTGGAAAGAGAATTCATTGCTATCATCTGCAGCACGAGATTGCGTTACGATTAATATTTCACAAGTTCCTTCGCGCTCTGTGTGGATTGGCTGGCTCTCTTTTGTTTCCTGGAGGTGAAATGATGCTCGAGTGATGCTGCGTCGCTGTTCCCACCCGCTGTAGAACAACATCAGCAGCATCGTCATCATCATCATCGCCGGTATGAGTCTGATCGAAGAGCCCAACATGACAGATTTGGACTAACAAACCCGCAGGGCTGTTGAAGATCTCAAGTATTTAAAACGCGGAAGTTAACGGAACCTACTGGAGAAAGCCTCAGTGGCAGGTAGGGTTAGTTGTACGGTACTACGCATACTGGCTAATGTTCATTGTTATTAAACGTCAGTAAATGTGCATGCACTATATGGTTATTTTTCGTTTTGATTCTTGGTTTACGTGACTGCATGATTGCTTGTAAGTATATTGATTGGAAATGAAAAATTAAATGTAGCCTACGCTAACAACAAGAAAAACAATAATAGGCTAGCTACTTAAAAAGAAAACATTTATTGAGTAATGAGTTTGAAAGGAATTTAAATGTTATAATCAATGAAACTGGTGTTGTCAAAAATAATATTTTAGGCTATTTATAAGAGTGGAAAATAATTGAAATATAAGTACATGCTATAAGTGCGTGCTACTGTAAATACAGCTATAAAGAGCGAGGGATTGAAAAATAATTAAGATAAAAAACGTGTATCACATTTATACTATGAAAATCAGTAATAAATATATATTTATATAAATATGTTTATTATACAGTTCGACTAATTGTTATGCACATACACAAATAGCATTGTCTGGTGGTCTTTAAAATTCACTTGCAAAAAAGCTTTGTGTTTTTGCACTGATTTATATTCCAGTGATGGTGTAATAGTCATATAAACAGCAGGCAGTGATCCTGTGGTCTCCCAGACAAACATAGGCCACTGGTTGTGTGTCTGTTTTTGTGTGCATATGTGTGTAATTGCAGCTTTGTATCACATCAGACACTTTTCTCCCATAATACCAAAATTAGAAAACATGACAATGCCACTTTCCATCAGGACTGTGAACAAACCACCCACACAAACAGACAGAAAAACAGAGAAACAAATACACAGATATACACACTTTTTCTCCATTTTACTAACACATTTTTTCTTTAATTATACACTATTATATAGGCCTAACAAGGTATATATCTGACAATAAGTTACTATTTTACTGTTGTGCACATACACACACAGAGCCAGTTTGTTCCCAATGATTGTCATTTGTCATCTGTTAAACCTGCTCCATTCAGCCTAATTCAAGTATTATTGATTTCTCTGTGTGTGCGTGTGTGTGTGTGCATGTGCGTGTGGTCCTGGTAAACTCTATGTTATGGGGACAAAATGTCCAAATATCCGAAACCCTTGTCCTTGTGGGGACATTTTTTGGTCCCCATGAGGAAAACAGCTTATAAATCATACCATGTTTTTTGAAAATGTAAAAATGCAGAACATTTTCTGTGATGGGTTTGTTTAGGGGTAGGGTTATTGTAAGGGGATAGAATATATAGTTTGTACAGTATAAAAAGCATTATGTCTATGGAATGTCCCCATAAAATATCGAGTCCGAGATATCCAGTCTCTTTTGACAATAATCCGACTGTGTAACATTACTAGAGTTTTGTGTTTTGAACACATGAGCACATCTCCACACAGATCCATCAATCCATGAAAGATTCATGAGTCTAAATGTGGCCCAGACCAAGAAGGCAGATCATGATCAATCCTCGAGTAGGCGCGATTACTACTGCCAGACTATCAGAGCTAAATATAGCCTCTCGCTGGACTTCGCACCCTAACACCCCGTATAAACACAGCAAACAGGATCAGACTTAGTCAGACAGATGTTACTGGTACTGTAGAAATGATGCAGCAGTGAAATATGCCATTGTAGATAAATCAATAGTGATGTGATATGTGATTCTAGATGCAGGATGTTGGAAATATGTGCAATAAAAAGCAAAAATGCGGTCATGTCACTCATAAATAGAGTGCAGCAGATATGACGCATTTTTGTAGGCCAAAACATGGAAACGAGTTAGCATTTTAGCACTTCTGGTTCCATTATCCTGAAGTCAATGTGGTTTTTGAATGGGTTTTTTGATTAAATGCCTGAAATAAGGTTAACACAAGTTGAAAGATGCATTCACATTTTATTCCACGACATAAAATACATCAGTAATGGGACTACAGAGGCTGTCAGGGACATTAAATGTCATCACACTGAACTGGTGAACCCATCTCACTAGTCCACTTTTACAGCCTTATTGTGTTTATATAATCATGCATTTGCAAACTACTCTAATTCAAAGTTTCAGGATTTTTTTTTTATTACATTAAAGACTGAAAGAGTTAATTGTGTTGAAGTCAATCAACCTTGATGAAGTTGATTTATAACCATTTAGGATTTTATCTCTGCCGATTATATTTAGGCTTCAAAGTTGTGTTCATTTGTGAAGATTATCATGATGAACAAAATTTGTTAGAATCTTAAACTGTGTCACAGAGCTGATTTTCTGCAATAATCCAAAAGCCAATGGAAAAATCCTATTTATTTTTTGTGGAGTGAACCAAGGTGATGCTAACTTCCGATTTGTAGCACTCAATATAAGTTAAGGCTGATTGTGTGATTTCAGAGCCAGTAGCTTTGCAAAAATAATAACTGTTTTCAAACAGGTTTCCTAAACACTCGCCCCATCTGTCATTGGTCGGACAAGCAGATATTGCATTGGTTGCAATGCTTTGAAAGTTACTATGCTTTGAAAGCGACCACAAAGCCAAAAGCAAAAAGCTTTGTTTAATGTAATGCACTTAAAATGGAAATCTATGGACAATAAAATGTTAAAATGAACAGTTTTGAATTTATAATGCATGTTATCATAAGATTAATATGATAAAATCACTTACTAGCAGTTTCTTTTTAATGTAACATTTAATTTAAGTGAATTCTGCATTGTACGCACAAAAATACTAGAAGTGGACTGTTTACCACCTACCAGAATCCGCCTCGATTAGTAATCCCACTGCTAAAAGGACAATTTAGACAGCTTTATAGCCCGTAAAGCACAGATTTTTATGGAAAAAAGTTAATATAGCACTAGCGCTCTCCCCTTGAGATCAGGGGAGTGAGGTTTACACACACAGCTCTTACTGGCCTACGTCCGTTACACATTACTGTAAGCATAATAAAACAAATCAAACTTATTGTCTGTGGTAATCAACAGCATCTTTGGCATAGATCTTAACTGGTTTTGAACCTCAAACAGTCCATTATTTGTACTCGGCTGCATTTCTTAAAAGAGTTGTAAGCCTAAGTAGAGATTTCTACGATCTACTTAGGCTTATGATGCTTTTGGGAAACGCAGACCTGTATGTTTAGTATTACATGGACAGTCGCCTGTTTCTGGGTGGATTTCTATTTGTGTGGGCATTAGAGCTTATGTTTTATTGTGGATTAAATGCAACGCAAAGCTAGCCTAAATCTTCTTGCTTCCTTTATGATCACTTGCTTGTGAAAATTTGTTTAGCTGTTTTATAGCTGTTGAACCTGGAGGTTAATTTAAGTCAAGTTAGACATACATATTTAAGTCTGCTTCTTGGGTTTATGTGTTTTGGTAAGAGCCCTTCTGATAACAGATCAGATGTTTAACTGTATTAAAATGGCCTTCAACAGCAGGTTTGATGTGGAAAAGGTTTTTAAAAGGTTGAATTGCATGAAGTCATCAATGTAATCTACTTAAGTTAATTTCAGGCAGTTAATTGGATGCTTAATGCATAACGGGGGCAGTGAACGAAAGGCTAGGTTCAAATGAACGCTAAGCAATAATCAGCAGTGAAATAAATCTATTTACCCTCTTGGTGGGAGAAAATTACTTTGAAATCCTGGGAATGTCTTGAGAGGATGTTATAAAACTTTCAGCCCATCTGTAAAACATGTTAATTAGATCTTTTTTGGTTCGATCAGTGTCTGTCTCTCTCTTTTTTGCAGAAATAAGGCACAAATGAAACTCTTCAACTGATTATAAGGAACTGAGAAACATTGTTACCACACACACACACACACACATTGACTTATTACTTAACACACGCACACACACAATGGCACTAGACAACACCGCCTTCTCCTCGTGCCCCGAATCCCTGTCCCTCCCAGTTCCAGAGAAAGGGGAGGAGCCTGTGGAGGAGGCCCCAAAGGATGCTCCGCCCACTGATGTACAGAACGCATCTGAGGAGCTGGGGCATGTGGTAACCACAGACACGGCCCCTCCCACACAACCATCATCCAATAACAAAATGACATTCCAGGCCAAGATGGCTGCAAGGGAGGCGCAGGCCAATCAACCCCAGAAGAAGGTTCAGGGGTCGGGGCAAGAGTGGAGCAAGTTTGGATGGGGTAAGACTCAATCATTTAGATGCTGTAGGAGTGCAGTTGGTGGTTGTCAGAGATTTTGTTCTCCATACATGCATACAGACTGAGCTACTCTTAACACCTCTACAGGAACAGCATGTCTCTGTTCTTCCACTTGTTCATTTAGCTATTTTTATTTTACCTTTTGGATGCCTCACTCAATTTTAGATTGGATCTCTTTTTAAATATGGATTGCGGTAAGCTGTGACAGTGTTTGCCTACTTTTTCGTGTCCTTTTTTTACTCACTGTCATTTGCTCTAATTTTTCTTTTTCTCACTGTCTCTCTCCAGCACGCAACAAGCGCAAGAGGCAGCGCTATGTGGAGAAAAACGGCCGTTGTAATGTGCAGCACGGTAATATGCGTGAGACGTACCGTTACCTGACCGATATCTTCACCACCCTGGTGGATCTGAACTGGCGCTGCTCTCTGTTTGTCTTTGTCATGGCGTATGCAGTGACCTGGCTTTTCTTTGGAGCAATATGGTATCTCATTGCATACTGCAGGTATGAATAACTTGCACAAACACACATTTTTATACCTTTTAAACTGTTAAATCCTAAGGGGCCATTCACACAGAATGCGTTTTTCCATTCCACTGCGCTATTTTTCCACTGTTTTTCAATGTAACACAAAAAACATATTGTTTTTAGTTAAAAGATGTTTAACTTTTAAAAAATGCATCTCTACCCTAGTGAAATATAAATATACCAAAATGTATTTGACATGCATTTATTTTATGGTAAGAATACTACAGATATGTTTACATATTTATATACTTCATATAAATACCCCGCAATTGTAATTTTTATACTAAATTGATATACAGTGCATCCGGAAAGTATTCACAGCACTTCACTTTTTGTTATGTTACAGCCTTATTCCAAAATGGATTAAAGGGGATGTTGATCAGCTTTTTTCGAAGGCTTGATTGTGTTTATGGGGTGCACTGTAACATGGGTTCATGCTTCGTTAAAAAAAAATGCATTATTTGTCACATATATAACCTTTATTCTACACCGCTGTGTCCCTTCTCGTAAAAACGGTCTGTTGAGTTCCTGGTTCTATGAAGCCCCTCCCTCAGAAATACGCAATGGGCTCAGATTGGTTAGCTGGCCCAGTGAGTTGTGATTCGCTAACCGCCTAGTGCACGTTGTCCGGAAACGTCACGCCCCTTATCATTATGGTTAGTTGCATATGCTCAGGTGTACTGTAATAAACAATGGCGTCAATATTGTCTTATCAATTTGAGCCCGAATCAGACCCAGAGAATATTAGTGAAGAGGATCGATCAGAACCTGCGCAAGAACAGCTGTTACAGGACGTTTCAGAATGGTATGTTTTTTTATTTGTAGTTGTCTCATACTTTGTAGATACGCTGTTATTTGTAAATGCTACAGCTGTTTATGTTAGCTTTTGATATACGGTTTTAGCCTGATTAAAGCTTTAGTACAGCAGAATACATGATTGCCTTGTAGCCTTTTTTTCATATAATCGTTCTAACAAATGATACTACAGTTCTCGAAGGGGTTATTTGATTACAGACTGGATCTATAGTGATCGCTACTGACTGTATAGCACCGTTAGTTTTGTCTTTATACAACAAGTGTAGCCAAATATCTGTCGCCAGAACAATGAGACCATTACGAAGACTAACCATGGATTTATTACAGTGGCCATATCAAACACAGAACCATGTTTAGCGTGCCTGCATTTACACTGATCACTTAAACGCCAACAAACACCAACATTCGAAGTTCGCTAGTGGGATCAAAAAGAAGTTTGTAGGTGTTTGTCGGATAAATTTGAATTAGCAATTAGGTAACTGGCTAGCGGAGCCAAACAGCCTTTGCCTTTGTTTACGTCCTTGCTACAGCATAAAAATAACGATAGAAATTATTCATGGAAAACACATCAACAAAGAATAAAACATACTTACAGGTTGTGGCCCATAAACAACAGCTTCTGCTTTTAAAGTGGGAACTGCTGTCCTCCGTAAAATGTGCAGCACAGAGAGCTATTTTTGTATTATAATGTTCAGGAAGGTTCAGTGTTTCGACAGCATGGCAACAACACTACTAACTCTTCCTCTTCTCAACATGGCCTTTGTTGCGTGTTCCTGGGGGCAGGGTTTATGTAAATTTTAGGGTTAGTGATGTCACTAACCCACAAGAAGCTCGTTGTAGTCCCTACCGGCCATTTGTTGTAGTCCTTAGAAAGGAATTTCTTTAAAAGAAAATATCTCCCTTTTCTTTGAACTTTGAGCTTCGTAACTTTGCAGATGTTGTTTATGCTCAAACAGCAACATTACACACTAACTAAAGTAAAAAAAGTGAAATCATAATCAACCACCCCTTTAAATTCATTATTTTCTTCAAAATTCTACAAACAATACCCCATAATGACAATGTGAAAGAAGTTTGTTTGAAATCTTTGCAAATTTATTAAAAATAAAAATTACATGTACAGGCTTTGCCATGACACTCAAAATTGAGCTCAGGTGCATCATGTTTCCACTGATCATCCTTGAGATGTTTCTACAACTTGATTGGAGTCCACCTGTGGTAAATTCAGTTGATTTGACATGATTTGGAAAGGCACACACAGGTCTATATAAGGTCCCATAGTTAACAGTGCATGTCAGAGCACAAACCAAGCCATGAAGTCCAAGGAATTATCTGTAGACCTCCGAGACAAGATTGTATCGAGGCACAGATCTGGGGAAGGGTACAGAAAAATTTCTGCAGCATTGAAAGTCCCAATGAGCACAGTGGCCTCCATCATCCGTAAATGGAAGAAGTTTGGAACCACCAGGACTCTTCCTAAAGCTGGCCGCCCGGCCAAACTGAGCGATCGGGGGTGAAGGGCCTTAGACAGGGAGGTGACCAAGAACCCGATGGTCACTCTGACAGAGCTCCAGTGTTTCTCTGTGGAGAGAGGAGAACCTTCCAGAAGAACAACCATCTCTGCAGCACTCCATCAATCAGGCCTGTATGGTAGAGTGGCCAGACGGAAACCACTCCTCAGTAAAAGGCACATGACAGCCCGCCTGAAGGACTCTCAGACCATGAGAAACAAAATTCTCTGGTCTGATGAAACAAAGATTGAACTCTTTGGCCTGAATGGCAAGCGTCATGTCTGGAGGAAACCAGGCACCGCTCATCACCTGGCCAATACCATCCCTACAGTGAAGCATGGTGGTGGCAGCATCATGCTGTGGGGATTTTTTTCAGCGGCAGGAACTGGGAGACTAGTCAGGATCGAGGGAAAGATGAATGCAGCAATGTACAGAGACATCCTTGATGAAAACCTGCTCCAGAGCACTCTGGACCTCAGACTGGGGCGAAGGTTCATCTTCCAACAGGACAACGACCCTAAGCACACAGCCAAGATAACAAAGGAGTGGCTACGGGACAACTCTGTGAATGTCCTTAAGTGGCCCAGCCAGAGCCCAGACTTGAACCCGATTGAACATCTCTGGAGAGATCTGAAAATGGCACCGACGCTCCCCATCCAACCTGATGGAGATTGAGAGGTCCTGCAAAGAAGAATGGGAGAAACTTCCCAAAAATAGGTGTGCCAAGCTTGTAGCATCATACTCAAAAAGACTTAAGGGATTTGGTATTTGGTATTTACTGTAATTGGTGCCAAAGTGAAGCGCTGTGAATACTTTCCGGATGCACTGTATATAAATTGATAATAGTCTAATTATGTTCTGAATCTTAATGCATTTTACTTATCCAGAAATAGAGAAATAGTGCTGAGGTCCAACTAAAGATATACTTAAGTATATTTGATTGTGCTAAAGTGGAACTATTGCAAGTATACTTTAGGTACACTTTAAATATCTTGCATTTAAAGACTGATATTATACAGAGATCATACTATCCTTACTAATAATGATATTAAAAACACATTTTAGCCTTAATATTAAGAATTGTGCATTGTGCAATAAAGAAGTACTCCAAATAAAGTTTAATTATAATATTTATATCAGTAAGTCTCAAGCAATATGTCAGTGAATATGTTAATGGATTTGTAGTATACTTAGAATAAAATGAATGTATTTTAAATACATTTTGGTATAGATTTTTTTCACTAAGGTAGACAAAAACGCGTTCTGTGTGAACCGCCCTAAGACTCAAAATAAGTATTTTGAGTAGATATGCGATGCAGAATATATTGGTGACAATTAGTATTGACAAATATTAGTGTTTTTATTAATATCAGCATCTGAAATGGCGATATTAATAATAATAATAATAATAATAATTATAATACTCATTCAGTATGTTCTTTTTCTTTGCCAGGTTCCGAAATTAATAAACAGTTATGAAACTTGTGTACATTATAATGTTTTGAAGCATGTAAAATTATAGGTTTCACCTTTGTTTGAAAACAACACACAGATTTATTATACTGGTCATCATATCAGGTCATTGTTGTTACTGTTAACTAGAAAACTTAAAAACTTAAGTAAAAACTTGACAACTGAAATAAAATAAGTTGTAGTTGAAGTACTAAAATGACTAAAATTAACACTTATATAAAAATAAATTAAGATTCAAATTAAATAGAAATATAAAAAAAACTAATAAAAATGACAAAAGCACATAACAAAATGACTAAAACTAAAATTGAAATAAATAAAAAGCTAATTCAAAATATCAATAAATACTATAATACTATATCAATAATAAAAAATAATGCTGTAAGGTATTAACCAAAATATAAAAATGAATATCGTTTTTTGATATTGGCACAAATAAATGAATTCTTCCCTGAAAAATGCTTCTCAATCAAGTGTTTGTATATCAACATTCAGTTGACTGCTCACAGATCCTGTGCATTTGTGTTGTCCACACACTGTCGCATTCGTCCACACTAGATATGAACACAAGTAATGTGTGTGGGTGGACACTTGAGAACAAGCGCTTCTCCTTGTGCTGTAAGATGCAAGAGCCAATTTACTAAAAGAGACTGTGTGATTTAAAAAAAGCCCAGGACATATTTTCACAAACAAAACATCTCCTTCGCTCTCTCTCCCTTCCTCTTTATTATGGCAGGGGTGATCTGGATCATTTGGAGGATGCGGCATGGACTCCATGTGTCAATAATGTTAATGGATTCATCTCTGCCTTCCTTTTCTCCATTGAAACGGAGACAACCATTGGCTACGGTTACCGTGTCATCACTGACCAGTGTCCAGTGGGCACCATGTTACTCTTGCTACAGGCCATCCTGGGATCTATGGTCAATGCATTCATGGTAAGAACACACAACAGACATGCACATATGAATGCTACTTTCCACAAATATGGTACACTTTGGTGTCCAATTGCTTTTTAAAAAAGTGTTGGAGTCACAAAAAAAGTTTTTTTTGTTGTTGTTGTGCAATCAATATTTTCTCAATTTTTATAGAAATTGTTATGCTGATTCTATTAATCAGACTCAACCATGATCAGAAAATTGTCAACAAAATATTTATTTTATATATATATATATATATATATATATAGTCTGATTGTCATTTATATATACCTGGAGTGAGTATATGTGCCTGGAGTCAATTGTTTTATTTTTGATAATGCAATGAAACTTGACAAATTGTGTGGACATAATTTTTGGCCAGGCTGTCAAACAAAGAAATTATTAACACATGCAAAAACAAGAGAGAACCAATGAATATTAATAACTGGCTATGTTGTAGTCAGTGTATGCTTTTTCCTGTGAGCTTTTTGCTTTCCTATGCTTTTGCATAGTAAAATAAAACCTCTAGCTGTAATTTGCTAAATGTTTTTGCCAAATAATTTTGTTTAATTATGAAATATTTTCCTCATATTTTGATGGTTTAATCAAACTTGTAGGGTCATTAAAACAAATATACCCTAAATATACCCTCCAGGTGATATTATATATACTGTATGTGTGTGTGTGTGTGTGTGTGTTCATGAATGTGTGAGTGTGTATATATACTATTTGGACTCTTTTTGTAGAAAGTGCAACATGATTCCCATGCTTGATGTGGTCTGGTAAGGAGTGTTGTTTCATCGCACATGGCTTTCGTTTGTTGATCTGTGCTCTACTAAGTTATATCATCCATAACCAAGAGCAAATGAGTCATGCGTTTTGGACCACAGATGTGTGTACCTCTCCCTCTGTTTTTGTGTCTGTCTTTTCTCCTTTTCTAATTCTGTCTCTTTTTGCCAATTTCAACCCCCTTCTCAATCTCTTTTCTGGCCTATTTTGATGTATTTTTGTGGTTGTGATGAGTTCATTTATATCTCTAATGTCCTGGTTTAAATGTTGCCCCGGGGGCTGTTTCACTCACTCACACACACACACACACACACTTAAACACAACACACTAAATGCCACGTCCTCTAGTATCTGCATTTCTGAACTCAGATTAAACCTTTGTTCTCATGTTTCACTTTCTTTTTAATTAGTGGGGTATTTTGCAAGGACGAGCATTACTACGATTGCTCATATTTGGGGTTAGAGATTTGAAAAAAGCCCTAATCCTTAGTATTAAACTTAATCATATAATTCATCCCCCACCCTTATAATGCTACAGATATGAATGATACCTCAAATTGTGCGATTTGTTGTGCTGTTTTTTTCCTAAGTGATCAAGTTTTCACTTGCCACATGATAAAATGGCAAAAAAGTCCCATAGATTTAGTAACTTTTGACTTCGTCCATTAAGAAACCATCTAGAATAAATTATAGCAATACCCTAGTAACCATCCAGAACACCTTAACAACCACATAGCAACATCCTGGAAACCACCCACAACATGTGTTTTTTGCATAATGAACATTATATAATTACTTATATATACTCACACATTAGTTAGTTCAAAAAACATGTTCATCTTAGCATTGTGGCTGGCTTCTTTTGGACATACTAAAACTAAAATGATTAAAAATGATAAATATTAGATTAAAAAACAAAAACAAAAAAAACTTAAATGAAACAAAGAAATGTTGCCTTGGCAGCTAACTGAAATAAAAAAGTTGAATCTAAAGTACTAAAACTTAAATAAAAAGCCAAATAGAATAAAAAAAAAAACTAATAAAAAAGCACATAACTTTACTAAAACTTAAGCTAAAATTAAAATATAAAAATTAAAGCTCCAAAGCTAGCTGTGCATTAAACGATTTTGCCAGACGTGGAGGCAAAGAACCGCCTGACGCAAAGCGGTGCGCATTCAAATTGTTTAATGCACAGCTAGCCGTGGATTATCCAGTTTATACCATGGTCATTTGCCAGCATTGACAAGTTAAAGCTGTTATTGATGTTTGCAGCGCTAATTTGACTGGAAGGGTTAAATGCCGATTATTTTCATCAGTTACGGCTCATTAAATCTAGCATTCTGTCAGCTTTAAATCAGACACAGAGATAAAGTTGTGCGGTAAGGTCCAAACGCTGTCCCGTGTGACGTAATTTTCACCATTAGGAGGGTCCATGATGCACGTACAACGGAGCATGTGCGAGTGCCTTGAGCACTTGAAAACAAAGTCCACTAGACAGTGCGCAAGCTGCGTACGCGTCTTTCCGCGTCACAGCCAAAGGAGTATACTTTGAAAGGATTGTGCGCTCAACTGTGTGCGAGACGGAGCGGAACGTGGAAAATGAAGTACATCCGGGCCTTGACACAGGGTCTCAAGCAGCTCCCTAGTTCAGAATTCAGGGAGTCGGCCATTTTAAGGCCTGTCTCAATTGCAAAATCCTTCTAGTGCACTGAAACGTTTGCGCCTTAAAAAGTCCCACAATGCACAGTGAAAACCAGGAAGCATCGATGCTCACTGTTTCCTTAACCTCCTGAGAACCAGGAAAAAAAAGTTTTGTGAATTTAGTATTTTTTGTGTCATTACATTGTTTAGAGCATAAGAAAAAAATGGCATAACATTTTTGAAATGATATATTTTATATTCATATTCTCTGTAGAGGACACCAGGACTCAATTTAAAAAAAAAAATAAAATAAAAAGACATAAATAGACACGAATAGGCAAAAACAATGGGATTTTTAGGTTTCAGGATTTTTTTATACCAAACTTTGTATAAAGATGATTCTCAACTATGTTATGAAAGAAATAACAGAATGATTTGTTATATCATTTTGCTTTATGCAGTATGTGTGTAAAATGGCCATAAGCAGGTTTTCCCATTATATACAATGTATCTATACATTGTATCTAATTTGCATATTAATGTGTTCTTGGGGCAACATGTAATGAAAAAAGAAGTGTAATAATGGGAGTAGTAATTGGCAACATTTTCATAATAATATCTAATATTTCATAGGAATATTGATATATGATTTTTTTCCCTATTCACTTGTTGTGTCTCCTAAAATGCCTGATAAACATGCTTTAGGTCCTGGTGTCCTGACTGTCCTCTACAGTCTACAGTGGACATTTATGAAATCGATGTCCTGTTTCGTAACAGAAAGTCATATTTTGATTTGAAACCCCATAACATTTTCCTGAGATGTTGATTTATGACAAACAATTAAAGAATTGGTCAGATTTAAATGATAATTACAAAATATTATCATATTTCCATAAGAGTGTTAAATTTGGTCACTAAATGAATGTCAGTCATTCAAGTTCAAGGAGAGGCAGTTGCCAGACTTAAAACTGTGACATGTATGATGTCAGAGAAATTCACTAAAATATAATGTCCACTACAGAGGACAAAAGTCTATTCCTGGGTCCCAGGAGGATAATGGAAGTTCTGAAGCGTGAAACATAAATCACGTGAGCCAACTCACTACACATAATGACACGCAATAGATGTTTTTCTAAAATACAAACCATTATTTAAACATACATTACTAGACAGGTAATGAACACAATCTATCTAACATTTATAATTTATTTACGGCTAAAAATGTTGCACGTATATGTAACAAGCAAAGTATTTATCATAATGTACTTTAAATAACATTAAAACAACCCTCCGTGTAACGCAGTCACTCCTACTAGCCACCTCCCCTCACTCACTCGTTTCATTTGCTCTGGATGAATATTATTGGTGTTACAGGACTTGAATTTCGGCGTGGGATTGCGTGTATTGCGCATAATTTTACTCATTCCCACAGAGAATTTTTTTGTGCTCACACTTTAGTGACTTTGAAATCCACTAGCCACAGTGTCTGATGGGCAAAAAAGTTAATGTCAAGCCCTGAATACCAGTAGTGGTGTTGTACAATGAGGACATTGTCATGTCGCCCGGAAATAGAGTCATCAGTGTCCCAATGTGAAGTGAGCCAGTGTCCTGTCCCTGTACTGTCCTTACCAGTGCCTGAATTTGATATATCGATCCTAGGAGAGCTAGTGAGCTGTTTGAGACGCACCCGTAATGTGTGTGTGCGCTTCAATGAAAGCAGCACATTAATATAGAACAGTGATTAAACTGACTTGGAACTACCTGTGAATTAAACGGTTTTACTGAGCACCTTCCAGCCAATCAGAATCAAGTATTCAGACAGACCATGGTATAATAGTATATAAATAACACTGATCACCGCTCATGTTTTCTTTCTCTCGCTCTCTCACTAGGTTGGTTGTATGTTTGTGAAGATCTCCCAGCCGAATAAGCGTGCCGAGACGTTGGTGTTCTCTCGTAATGCTGTCATCTCACTGCGGGATGACAAGCTCTGTTTGATGTTCCGCGTCGGGGACTTGAGATCCTCCCACATTGTGGGTGCCAACATGAGAGCCAAACTTATCAAATCCAAACAGACACAAGAGGGTAAGACAGCATTGAACACCCTCATCTGCGCCCTCACACAGTTAGTGATGAAGTGGCGCCACCTGGTGGTTATATTGTACAATGAGTGTATTAGAATTGTTTTTTGAACCAGTTATTTCTTTCTCTTCTCTTTAGGTGAGTTCATTCCACTGGATCAGACGGATATCAGTGTGGGGTTTGAGACGGGAGACGATCGTCTCTTCCTGGTGTCTCCGCTGGTGATCTCTCACGAGATCGATGTTCGTTCTCCTTTCTGGGACATGTCACATGCTCAGCTGGAGAAAGAGGACTTTGAGATTGTTGTCATCTTGGAGGGGATGGTGGAAGCTACAGGTGCGTACACACTAAATATATCATGCAAAATGTATTGATTTGTGTTTAGTAATCGATGGATATATTCTGATCTACAGGTATGACCTGTCAGGCACGGAGCTCCTACCTGGCTGAAGAGCTCTTATGGGGTCACAGGTTTAGTCCCATGATGACGCTAGCCGAGGGATTCTTTGACGTGGATTATGGGGCCTTTCACCACACATTTGAGGTATGTGATGTACAATGGGAATTTCTGATTGGTTATTTGCAATTCTGTGTTCATATATTTTTGTATACACTCTTAAAAATAAAGCTTCATTATTGCCATCAAATCACCTTTTTTTATATAGCGCTTTTTACAATGCCAACTGTTTCAAAGCAGCTTCACAGTGGTAACAGGAAAATAATGCAACAGAATTTGATTCGGCTGTACAGCCGCTCTGGTGAAAACGGTGATGTCATCTAGCTCATTTCAATTATCATATCTCTGCTGAATTATTACCATCTATGGCTACGTTCAGACTTCAGGTAAATATGGCTCAAATCCAATTCCGTTTTTCTCATGACAGTGTGAACAGCACAAACCACATGGAATCGGATCTTTTCCATTCCGATTTCTGCCACTTCCATATGTGGTACTAAATCAGATACAGGTCAGATGTTATGCAATGTGTCCTCAGTCTGAACAGTCATATCGTAATTCATGCGACTTTTATGTCGCTTTAGATCAGGGGTGTCCAACCCTGCTCCTGGAGGTCCACTGTTCTTCAAAGTTTAGCTCCAACCCCAATTAAACAACTGAACCAGCTAATCAAGGTCTTACTAGGCATATTAGAAACTTGCAGTCAGGTGTATTGAGGCAAGCTGGAGCTAAACTCTGCAGGACAGTGGCCCTCCAGGACCGAGTTTGGACACCCCTGCTCTAGATCAACATTCATCCCAATTCTGCGCTCATGGGAGTCACTTCAAAGATTTTACTACCCGACGTTATCAAGACTCATATGTATTACAGAGACAGCTCTATATACAAGCAAAACATGAGGGCTCGTACCATAAATTAAAATATTTGAAAAACTCTGCTCTCTCAGGGCTCGCAAAATTTCTAAATTGCTGGTAGCCCTTCGGGCAGGCACTCTTCAGATTTTGGTAGTACGAAAAGAATTTACACAAAATAAGCAAATAAGCATGATCAAAAACATCCATGATTGTATTTTTCCTTCAGATAACAAGTCAAGAGAGTCAACAGGAATTTTATTTCACTATTTAAAATAGCCCGTCGGGCAGGGCCGCGATACGTTTTGGTTGCCCGACTGGAAGATACCAAAGCCCCGGGATGTCGGGCTAGCGATTTTGCGAGCCCTGTCTCTTTTTACGCATCCTCCTCTTTGTTTTTTATATTGCCTGCGCTTAAATTTGCTGGTTTCGGCGGCAGATCACACTATAAATAAACATGTAATCGCTTACTTTAATGTCCTCGTGTTTACTTCCATATGACAGCGTACTGCGTGACGTCTTTTTACCTTTGTGCATGCAGGTCAGTTCAGGACTACGATCTGTTCGCACTCGAATCTGATATTGGCCACATTTAAAACAACAGTGTGAACAGCTATACAAAAAAAAATCAGATCTGAGCAATAAATCAGAATGTAGCCTATGGTTCCACAAAGAACCTTTACCACCCATGGAACCTTTTTTATACACAAAAGGTTCTGTATAGTGGAAAAAGGTTCTTTAGGCTGCGTTCAGACTGCAGGCAAAAGTGGCCCAAATCTGATTTTTTTTTTGCTCATGCGACTCAGATCTGCTTTTTTCATAACACTGTGAACAGCACAAAGCTCATGGAATCTGATCTTTGCAATTCTGATTTGAGCCACTTCCATATGTGGTACTAAATCAGATACAAGATACAATGTGACCTCTTGTCTGAACAGTCACCAAAATTTTCACAATTCTGCGCTGATGGGAGTCGCTCCAAAGATTTTACACACTGGTAGTTCTTTGGTCACTCTGTGATTACAAAAGGATGGCAGCGATGTGAGTCAGTGGAGGGATGGCGAGCTGTTATACTTATAAGTATTACGGTGACAGCTCTATACAAGCAAATCTTGAGGAAAAACTGTACGAGAAAAACTTTGCTTTCTTTCTCCTCATCCTCATCTGCTTCCTCTTTATCGCCTGCATACAAATTCGCTGACTGTCGCAGCACATCACCTTATGAATAAATGTGTCAGTGCTGACTTCAGTAACCTCTGTGTTTACTTACGTATAATTCTGTGCTGTGCTTTGTCTTTGTTATTGTTCTTTTGCGCATGTGGGGCAGTTCAGGATCATGACCTGTTCACTCTCGAATCTGATATTGGCCACATTAAAAAAAATTTAACAGCCAAACAAAAAAACACAGAGGATCTGAGCAACAAATCAGAATTGAGCACTAAGGCTTAGAGTGTGAACGTAACCTTTGATTATAAAATATTCCTCGCGCTAAGAAAAAAAAACGGTTCTTTTAAGAAGGTTCCCCTTTAAAAACCCAATTTTTTGTGTAATGTGTAATGACGCTAAACTGTATAATTCACCTTTGACCTAAGCAACTGGTTTGCTACATTCCTAACCTAATTCAAATCAATATTTAATTTGCATGTATTTATTGATTTGTATTTATTCATAAAATGACAATCACCATACCTAGGTTTCATTTAGCATTTTGCATAATCTCTCATAGTTTTCACCTAAATCCCTTACAAAGTTTCCAACGTAATATTATGTATATAGTTCAAAGGCTCTATAACAATCATCTTTCTGTGCAAGGCTGACCTGCACTTTATTATAGAGCAGAATCAGAGATTTCTTCCACGACAATTCTGATTCAAGTTGCTGTAGGTGTTGCTGTAGTTTTAGATGAGTCATGAATGTACATCGCCGGAAAAAAATCTAACTACTTATGCATTCACAATTTTATTTTCTATCCTTTAGCCAAACAGCATTTTTGTGTAAAATAATATTGTGATAATTAGTTAATATTTATATTTTGGAATGTTTTTAGATATTTAGTTAATATTTAATTGTATTTTATTAATATTTATATTTAGGTAATTTATGTGGAATAACATATATTTGTGTAAAATATACAAAATACTTGTAAAATGTATGTAAACAGACAAATGCAATGAAATTGATCTGTTTTAGCTGATATTCACAGGATGAGGATCTAGATAAATGACCTTCTATCTCTAGTATTAAGTATACTAAAGCTGGGTTCACACTGTACGATTTATAATAGTCCTTTACGACTGTTGCTTGTCAGACTGTACAAACATGATTCTCGCTGTAAGCTATGTCACACTGTAGGATCTCAGTTGGGTCATTCCATGGCAACTCAACCAGAGGTCCCCGGTTTAAATTTTTGATTTTGTTAATATTTTTTTTGTAGAAAGACAAAAATAAATAGTGATGAAAGCCAAAATATTAAATGTCACAAATGTATATTTATTGAATATTCCACTGTTTTGTAGAGGGGGGTCAAAATGACAATTTTCACCTGAGATTTGGAGCCAAATTAGATGGGTGTAAAAATTACTTTAGAAAGATGGCAGCATCATTATTTTATTTTTACAGAGATTGGTATGTCTATTAGTAAAATCTGTTGACTTTAGCAATCTTTGTTGCATTACACTCACCTAAAGGATTATTAGGAACACCATACTAATACTGTGTTTGACCCCCTTTCGCCTTCAGAACTGCCTTAATTCTACGTGGCATTGATTCAACAAGGTGCTGAAAGCATTCTTTAGAAATGTTGGCCCATATTGATAGGATAGCATCTTGCAGTTGATGGAGATTTGTGGGATGCACATCCAGGGCATGAAGCTCCCGTTCCACCACATCCCAAAGATGCTCTATTGGGTTGAGATCTGGTGACTGTGGGGGCCATTTTAGTACAGTGAACTCATTGTCATGTTCAAGAAACCAATTTGAAATGATTCGAGCTTTGTGACATGGTGCATTATCCTGCTGGAAGTAGCCATCAGAGGATGGGTACATGGTGGTCATAAAGGGATGGACATGGTCAGAAACAATGCTCAGGTAGGCCGTGGCATTTAAACGATGCCCAATTGGCACTAAGGGGCCTAAAGTGTGCCAAGAAAACATCCCCCACACCATTACACCACCACCACCAGCCTGGACAGTGGTAACAAGGCATGATGGATCCATGTTCTCATTCTGTTTACGCCAAATTCTGACTCTACCATCTGAATGTCTCAACAGAAATCGAGACTCATCAGACCAGGCAACATTTTTCCAGTCTCCAACTGTCCAATTTTGGTGAGCTCGTGCAAATTGTAGCCTCTTTTTCCTATTTGTAGTGGAGATGAGTGGTACCCGGTGGGGTCTTCTGCTGTTGTAGCCCATCCGCCTCAAGGTTGTGCGTGTTGTGGCTTCACAAATGCTTTGCTGCATACCTCGGTTGTAACGAGTGGTTATTTCAGTCAAAGTTGCTCTTCTATCAGCTTGAATCAGTCGGCCCATTCTCCTCTGACCTCTAGCATCAACAAGGCATTTTCGCCCACAGGACTGCCGCATACTGGATGTTTTTCCCTTTTCACACCATTCTTTGTAAACTCTAGAAATGGTTGTGCGTGAAAATCCCAGTAACTGAGCAGATTGTGAAATACTCAGACCGGCCCGTCTGGCACCAACAACCATGCCATGCTCAAAATTGCTTAAATCACCTTTCTTTCCCATTCTGACATTCAGTTTGGAGTTCAGGAGATTGTCTTGACCAGGACCACACCCCTAAATGCATTGAAGCAACTGCCATGTGATTGGTTGATTAGATAATTGCATTAATGAGAAATTGAACAGGTGTTCCTAATAATCCTTTAGGTAAGTGTATATGCCAATGATAACAGTTCAAAATTAGGAAAAAGCAGTTATTGTGTTTTTTGTCTCAAGTTTGAATGCCTGTAACTCAAGGAGTATTAAAGATATCTTAATATCCTTTTAGATTCTGATTCTTAACAAACTTTTCTTTTGGTTTCTCCATTTTAAAGGCCCTCGATGGTTCAGTCCTAGAGATATGGAGATCTCGATGTGGCTCCATGAGTAAACTGGTAGAAAACCAGTTCAGTGGTCGAAAACCAAATGTGTGTCAATTTGGATACAGCTGATACTTTTTATATCTAAAGAGGAATATCTGAAGAACAAATAATTTTGGAACTAGAAATGTATCTCGTTTTTTTCTATCACCTCAATTGTGAGTGCCACAAGTTTTGTTTTTCCAAAGTTTGCATGCTTGTAACTTGAAAAGTATTCAATATATCTTAATATCCTTCTAGATTCTCATTGTTAATAAACTTTTCTTTTAAAAATGTTATTTATTAAGATATCTTTAATACTTCTTGAGTTACAGGCATGCAAACTTGAGACAAAAAACACAAGATGTGCTTTTTCCCCATTTTTGAATATAATGAAACAAAGATTGCTAAAGTCAACAGATTTTACTAATAGACCTACTAATCTCTGTGTAAAAAAAAAATAATGATGCTGCCATCGTTCTAAAGTTATTTTTACCCCCCTGTAATTTGGCTCCAGATCTCAGGTGAAAATTGCCATTTTGACCCTCCTCTACAAAACAGTGGATTATTCAGTAAATATACATCCATGGCATTTAATATTTTGGCTTTCATCACTATTTATATTTGTCTTTCTACAGAAAAAATATGAACAAAATTGAAAATTTGAGCCAGGGAAGTTTCCGAAATTTGGTTTGATTTGACACGGAATGACCCAGTTATCATTAATGTCAGACTGTGCGGCAGTCAAGACGTGTTAAAAACAGACCCATGCAAGAAGACTCGTCTGGAGTTTTACATCATCAATCCGTGACACGTTCAGTGATGTGAGCTACATTTACATGCGGAGTAGAAATGGTGGCTAGCAAACAAAAACGTCAAAAAAGTACATTTTGATCATGGCTTCTCTTGAAAAGAAAACTGGAAAAACGAAGACGTGTGTGTGGAGCCATCAAGTGGTGGTTTGTTGTTGTCTCACTAATTGCATCATCAGTTTCTGCACTCCTATTGGTTTTGATTTGATGGTTGTCATAGGAGAAGCCACACTACAGGACTCTGATACTGCCAGAATTTCGTCAGAGGTAAAATTTGATTGCAATGGTCATTAATTGGCTGTCTGTGTATATGTCAAACTAGCAATCAAAGACTTCAGATTTTGGCCTTGGATCCGAGGAATCTTTTAGGATTCACAAAGTTTGTCTCAGACGGCCAAATCATGGCCAAAATCGTACAGTGTGAACCCGGCTTAACTAAAGTTGTTCATCATTATCTTTCAAAGGTGGACACGCCCTCCTGTTCGGCGAGAGAGCTGGCATTGGCTGCCGCTCGTTTGGATGCTCATCTCTATTGGTCGATCTCCAGTCGGCTTGATGAAGAGAAATGGGAGGATCTTAATCTGACTGAACAGACGGGGAAGTCCACGGATTCAGAATCAATCAGGGAGGGAGAAAGGCCAACATTTACTGTTGGCGGAGTTACAAATACCCAGGACCAATCCGTTGTAGGGGAGCAGAACGGCAGTGTCGCCACTGACCAATCAGAGTCTGAGGCTTAAAAGGATGCAAGAATGTAAAAGGTACGGAAAATGTTCGAAGAAGTCCACAGTTCATGTAAATTTAACTTTAGACTGGATTGTTCAGCGATCCCAAGCCTTCTACTTCAAGTTAGATTTTTAAATGTATAGTCGCTAATGCCTAGCATAGAATACTTTCCCCAAGGGGGAAATCCTAGCGTCTCCTTGCTGTGTTTTCAGTCAGATTTAATCTTACCTTTTGATGTTTTACGACAACTGCCTTTGAATTCACACAGTAGCTCTGTTTCCAACTCTAGTGAGCTGCCTCGCTGTCTACATAGGCAGCTACTCTCTAAGGCATCATCCTAAATGAAGCATGCACTGTTGTCAAAATGTGGCCAAAACAAGGCATCTTAATTGATGTCTTGGTAGGCAACTCACTAGGTTTTGGAACTGGGCTAACATGTCTGATTTGTATTGGTATCAATCTTTTAGGTAAACTTAACAGTCTTAAACATTTCCACTGCTTTTCTTTCATAAGAGTACAGCCAGTGCGGTTCTGAGGTACAAACTGCTACTATTTTTAAAACAATCATTTAGAACAAGTCTGTGCAGGTTGTTTACGGTCACGTTGGTTAGATTCACATGTACCTGAAAAAGAAGTGAACATGTTACTATGGAGACATTACGTCTGCATTCCAATTTGCAACATCACAGCAGAGTTTAGCGTTAGCTTTTTAAGAGTCAGCCGGTCATAAATTTAGCACACTCTCATGACTGCCAACCAGAGTTTAGCCTGGGAAAGTCATTCACTTTTTATCCATGTCATTATGCGAGTGGATCTAGACGATAAATAGATTAAATGGATATATTGGATGCTATTAGGCCACTGCATCATTTCAACATCCTAATTAAATCGATGTAGAAATTAGCATCATCCTGTGATTGATCAGCTGTTGCCACCAAATGTTGACTGAATACAAACGCATTGCTATTCTTTGTATATTTGTTATTTCTTTTATTCAAATGTGTCCATAGCAACAAATAACTCAGTTACTGCTGCAGTTGAGATAAGTGAGAGAAAGTGAGAGAGAATTTTTAAAGTGAGCATTAAATGGAAGAAATTATCTGGTGAATATTTCACACATCAACAGGCCATTTTAACATATTAACTATATTAGATATAGTGCAACAAGGGACGTCTTGGACCAATCAGCTGGTCCAAATGCCTTCTCATGCTGGTTTAGACTGGTTTATAGATTTTTTGGTGAAGCTGGCTGACAAAGGAGGTCTTGCTGGTCAAGTTAGTCACTCAAAAGTTAAGCTATTTAAGTTAGTAATTCTCCACATTTTCCATATGCATACACTCTTAAAGGGATAGTTCACCTTAAAATGAAAATTAAAGGCCCCGATGTACTTCAAGCAAAATCGAAGAACGAACTGATATGCCCTCATTTCAATCAACAAAATCAGGCCAAAACGAAGTTCGTTTTGTGTTTGTTTCAGGAGTTCGAAACGGCTTGCCAAAGCGAACTTTGATGTCAAAAGTTCACTCTGGCTGGTAAACACCTTCAAACTCCCATTGGTTCGTGGCGGTTACGTAATAGGTGTGGCACTGAGGCGCCGCCTTTCATGTGGAACTCTATTCTTGTTTATTTCTTCTCTTGAGTCCGTCGAGGTCAGATGTCCATGAGTAAAAACACAAACACACTTGAGAGTTGCTTTACAGTAGAAAATGAACTTGTACTTCTGATGAAATGAGACACTGACAATGTTTTTCATGTTTAACACTGTAAAGCTGCGTGCTTTTAAGCAATCTGTTGTATAAAGTGCTATATAAATAAACGTGACGTGACTTGATTGGAGTGCCGAATTGCAGAGCATGTGCAAACATGTCCACATTGCTATGATCAGATGCTTTTCTTATGCTTTCTTTAAAAAATGCTAGCTGTTTTCTCATTTTTGTTGTGTGTTTATTTTGTTATTGAGAGGAAAGCGCGCAGCACATATTTACATATTCATCTAACTGTCGCTCTCATCAGTGTGGGCGGCATCAGGATGTTCGCTTACAGTATATCGTTGCTCACATATTTTGAACGAAAAAGAGTATATCGGGGCCTTAAGTCATCATTTACTCACCCTGGTGTTGGTGTCTAATGCTGTATGCCCTTCTTCCTTTTATGAACCACAAAAGGAGGATTTTTTAAAAATGTCAGTGAAAAGCGACCAGCATCAAGCTTTTTTAAAAAACATCCCATGCGCCACGTGTTGTATATTCCAAGTGTTCTGGAGGTTACGATAGGGTTTGGTGAAATTTAACGAAATTCTTGACCTTGGCCATTGGTCTTCTCTGTCCGGCTGCACGACGTGCACATTTGTGAGACTCTGTTAGCGCAGCAGTTCACTCTAACCAGAAAAAACACGCACGTTGTAAGAAATTCAGATTGACAAAAACGGCACGTGTTGTATGTAGGGGTGTAACAACATCGTTATATAGAGATATAAAAATGTAAACGATATGATTCGCGATATAGAGTTAGTTTTATCCATGGCTCAGCTTACTGTATTTATAAGGTATAATTCACCCAAAAATGTAAATTCTGTCATCATGTACTCATGTTTAAAAGCTATAAGATTTCCGTTCAACTTCCAAACACTGTCCCTCCATTTAAAGTCCATTCCTCTAAAACTTAAAAGATCCAAAAAAAGGTCATAAAGGCACAATGGTCAAATCCAAGTCTTCTGAAGAGACACGATGGCTTTACATGATGAACAGATTTACAACGACACGCATACTGTAGTAAACACGGACTTTCAAATGCTTGCGTGATGCGTGAAAACAACATGAGAGTGAGTAAAAGTAGAATACATTTTTTTTTTAAAAAAGAACTATTTGCAGTTTGGGAATAGTCATTTTGACATGCTTTCTTGCGATTAGAACTGTGATTGATTGCATTGATCATCTGAAGCGCACACTCCTCAAAGTGAAGGCGCAAACATCATTTAAATCATCATATCACATTTAGTTTTAGTAGTATGCTTATTCAAAGTGTTTAGATGGTTTATTTGTATATGTACAGTGCATTAATAGTCTAGCGATCCAACGAATGCCTGCATTAAAAGCGTGAGTACTGCGGGAGTAAAAAATGAAAGCTTACAGAGTTTTAGTGACATTACTACATTAAACTACAAACCCGATTCCAAAAAAGTTGGGACACTGTACAAATTGTGAATAAAAAAGGAATGCAATAATTTACAAATCTCATAAACTTATATTTTATTCACAATAGAATATAGATAACATATCAAATGCTGAAAGTGAGACATTTTGAAATGTCATGCCAAATATTGGCTCATTTTGGATTTCATGAGAGCTACACATTCCAAAAAAGTTGGGACAGGTAGCAATAAGAGGCCGGAAAAGTTAAATGTACATAAAGGAACAGCTGGAGGACCAATTTGCAACTTATTAGGTCAATTGGCAACATGATTGGGTATAAAAAGAGCCTCTCAGAGTGGCAGTGTCTCTCAGAAGTCAAGATGGGCAGAGGATCACCAATTCCCCCAATGCTGCGGCGAAAAATAGTGGAGCAATATCAGAAAGGAGTTTCTCAGAGAAAAATTGCAAAGAGTTTGAAGTTATCATCATCTACAGTGCATAATATCATCCAAAGATTCAGAGAATCTGGAACAATCTCTGTGCGTAAGGGTCAAGGCCGGAAAACCATACTGGATGCCCGTGATCTTCGGGCCCTTAGACGGCACTGCATCACATACAGGAATGCTACTGTAATGGAAATCACAACATGGGCTCAGGAATACTTCCAGAAAACATTGTCGGTGAACACAATCCACCGTGCCATTCGCCGTTGCCGGCTAAAACTCTATAGGTCAAAAAAGAAGCCATATCTAAACGTGATCCAGAAGCGCAGGCGTTTTCTCTGGGCCAAGGCTCATTTAAAATGGACTGTGGCAAAGTGGAAAACTGTTCTGTGGTCAGACGAATCAAAATTTGAAGTTCTTTTTGGAAAACTGGGATGCCACGTCATCGGACTAAAGAGGACAAGGACAACCCAAGTTGTTATCAGCGCTCAGTTCAGAAGCCTGCATCTCTGATGGTATGGGGTTGCATGAGTGCGTGTGGCATGGGCAGCTTACACATCTGGAAAGGCACCATCATTGCTGAAAGCTATATCCAAGTTCTAGAACAACATATGCTCCCATCCAGACGTCGTCTCTTTCAGGGAAGACCTTGCATTTTCCAACATGACAATGCCAGATCACATACTGCATCAATTACAACATCATGGCTGCATAGAAGAAGGATCCGGGTACTGAAATGGCCAGCCTGCAGTCCAGATCTTTCACCCATAGAAAACATTTGGCGCATCATAAAGAGGAAGATGCGACAAAGAAGACCTAAGACAGTTGAGCAACTAGAAGCCTGTATTAGACAAGAATGGGACAACATTCCTATTCCTAAACTTGAGCAACTTGTCTCCTCAGTCCCCAGACGTTTGCAGACTGTTATAAAAAGAAGAGGGGATGCCACACAGTGGTAAACATGGCCTTGTCCCAACTTTTTTGAGATGTGTTGATGCCATGAAATTTAAAATCATTTTTCCCTTAAAATGATACATTTTCTCAGTTTAAACATTTGATATGTCATCTATGTTGTATTCTGAATAAAATATTGAAATTTGAAACTTCCACATCATTGCATTCTGTTTTTATTCACAATTTGTACAGTGTCCCAACTTTTTTGGAATAGGGTTTGTATATATAATGTTGAATATGATGTATAATAATGCAATGGGGGAATATTTGTGGGTCCTGGTAATAATAATAAAAAAAATATTATTTTAATAATAATAAAGTAATACTAATACTTCTTTATTTTGGCTTAAAATATCACGATAGTATCGTATTGTGAGTTCAGTATCGCGATTTGTGACATGAGTGTATCGTTTCACCCCTAGACGCATGGGATCATTCTTTTTTAAAATGCTTGATGGACGAGCACGAGCGGGGCATTTTTTTCTTTTTTTTTTTTTTTCTTTTTTCTTTTTTTTTTTTTTTCTTTTGTGGTCCAAGACATTAGAACAACACCAGGGTGAGTAAATGATGACTTGCTTTTCATTTTGGGCGAACTATCCCTTTAAAAATGAAGGTTCCAAAAGGTTTTTTTGCAGAGATGCCATAGAAGAACCTTTTTTGGTTCCCCAAAAAACCTTTCAGCGGACAGTTCTTAAAAGAACCATTTATTTTTCTTAGTGTGAAGAACATTTTATAATCTAAAGAACCTTTTTCCAGTATAAAGAGCTTTTTGTGCAATGAAAAGGTTCTATTGATGTTAAAGGTTCTTCATGGAACCATCAATGCCAATAAAGAACTTATTTTTAAGAGTGACAACAAATCAGTATAATCAAAATGTACATAACAAAGAAAATAAAAATAGAAACAGTACCTCATTCTGTTATTCTTAAGGAAGAATAGAAATAAATAATAATAATGAAACATTTGCAAATAAACAGGGTTTTTTTTACATTTACAGAAACTAATCTTAATAGTTCTACGTCACTGTTTATATTTTTTCCTATTCCTCTCTTTAATACCAAAAGTGTTGAACACAGAAGTGATGTAATTCATAAAAATGAAGCTTTTCATTTAGACACTATGATCAAGTATTTCTAGTTCTCTTAGTTTCCTCTGGGACAATCGTGTTTAATGCTTCGGGTTTGGAACTGTGATCCCCAACCTGACATTAATATTAATCATCATATGTTGAAGAAATCATGTTTCATGTTCTATCTACATACACAGACACTAATTATGCTGAAACCCCCAAATTGGCATGTGATGTAGAGTGCACTGTCATGAGCAATGCACTGATGTGTGTTTATGTAGAGTAATGTGTGTGTGGTGTATGACATAGAACAGTCAGGCTGGACCATTATGTGACATATTATTAATGAAAGCTTTCAATGCATCATTATAAAGACTTCTATTTCAGAAGGTAAAATGTTCAGAAGTATTTGAATGAATTAAAGGTTAAATCAGTAATATTTTTGTCCTTGTTCTGTTGTCATTGCAGCTCATGTAGATACAGAAATTCTCAGTTCTTAATGCCAGTGTAGAAATGTTCGCCGTCATCTATGATTCAATTATTCTGAAAGTCTCTTATGCTCACCAAGGCTGCATTTATTTGGTCAAAAATGCAGTAAATACTGTGAACTATTATTACAGTTTAAAATAGCTGTTTTCTATTTAAGTATATTTTAAAATGTACTTTATTCCTGTGATGCAAAGCTGAATTTTAGCATCATTACTCCAGTCTTCAGTCACATGATCCTCCAGAAATCATTCTAATATGCTGATTTGCTGCTCAACAAACATTTCTTATCATTATCAATGTTGAAAATAGTTCTGCTGCTTAATATTTTTGCAGAATTTTTGATGAATAGAAAGTTCAATGTACAGCATTTATTTGAAATAGATTTTTTGTAACAATGTAAAAGTGTATTTTTTGGTCAATTTAATGTGTCATTGGTGAATAAAAGTATAATAATTTTTTTTTTTTTTTTTTTTTTAATCTTACTGACCTCAAACCTATCTCAGAACTGAGATAAAGTGAGTAGCATTCAGCTGTGATCGTTTTACAGTTTACATTATTTTTAATGAAGGGAAAATTACTGAGTGCACCTTTAAATATGAGTTTGAAACAGGCTGAGAGATCGTGAATATTAAAGGGATCCAAAAATGAAAATCCTGTCATCATTTACTCACCCTCAAGTTGGTCCAAACTTGTATGAATTTCTTTCTTCTACTGAACACAAAAGAATATATATTTTGAAGAATATGGGTAACCAAACAGATGATGGGCCTCATTGACTTCCATAGTATTTTTTTTCCATAATATGGAAGTCAATGTTGACCATCAACTTTGGTTACCGACATTCTTCAAAATGTCTTCTTTTGTGTTGAACAGAAGAAAGAAACTCATACAGGTTTGGAACAACATAAGGGTGAGTAAATGATGACAAAATTTTCATTTTTGGGTGAACTATCCCTTTAAGTCACTGAGAGAAACTGTGTTTTCCCCAAGTGTTCTAGTATGTGCTTTCATGTATGTGATTTGTAGCTCACTTGAATGTCTTTAGCACATACGATAAGCACAGACTCTGCTCTCATGCAGGTTTTCTCCCCTTGCTTTTGCTGCTGTTGACATTTTTAAAATGTATGTTTTTAAGCTTTACTATACGTCATAATAAAACTATATTCAACCTAATGTCTGGTGATTCTGGACATGACTGTTTACAGTTTTGTTTCTTTTTAAAGACTAATGTGAAGTGTGTAATTTTGGCGCCAGTAGTGGCAACAAACGGAATTGCGAGACAGAATTACTAGATTGTCCCACCCAAACTCACTACTGATACTATTCTATTCTATTATGAACTGAACTGTTGAGCGAACCAGATATATTTCAGCATATTTTAGTATTGTAAAAGCTCTTCAACAATAATCATCAAACTGTTCAGTTCTAATTCTGGATAACTGAATTGATATATTCACCATCACTTCCTGTGTGGGAATCACGGGTACTTCACATGCACCAAATGTGTCCACTTCTTAACCCAGTGGGATTATGGGTAAATGTTAAGATATTGACTGTTCTCTGACCTTCTGACTCTTCCGTCCTCTGCCATCTCCCTTTGTGTTTTGCTGATTTTCTCAGTGTTTCATCATATCCATTTCCTTTCCCCGTATTTATATTGCACTGACCATTTAAAAAAAATAGAAGTTTGCATGCTTCCTTTCAGATGCAAGGTTATTGAACCACGTGCGTGTATATGACCAGCTCTGCAGTTTAGTTGCCTTGCAAGGCCTGGCAGTGCCACTAGAGGGCAGTGATTACAGTGAGGCTGAGTGCACAGATACATCATTTCACTATTCTACATAGTAACAGACCTACAGATCTGTATTAAGCCCCAAAGCTCAGTAGGGTTGTCTTTGAAAGGCTTATAACCAGGCCCACACAGAATCTGCGCCCGCAGCAGTCCGCAGAAGGCTCAGCAGAATCCAAACGGCCATCGTTTACAAAGTTATACACAATCCTTGACCCTTGCATGCTCGTTTATGAAATATTTCGGTGTTTTAATTGTGCTTTCGGCTATCAGTAAGAATGTATTTATCACTGTAACATTTAAATGAAAGTTTTCCTTCTAAAATCAGCACAAGATACAGTATACAACAGAGACCGTTTTATTTTTCCATTACATGTCCCTTGCTCCCTTTCTTTTCTGTCTAATACGCCCCTCCTTGCCTTCCCTCTTCATTATAATACTGACATAGTTTTTCATACACAAGCCTTTCAGAACCGCTACAGAGGCTTCATGCAACATACTCTTGTGGTCTATTTAAATGGTTTGTGCAAACTGAGTTCATTCTGACAACAAACTACAGCCATTAAAAAAAATTAATTGCATAATACAAATTATGGTAGCACTTTATTTTTCAGTCCTGTACTTATTATAGTATTACAATAAATGGGTAATAACTGAAACCAGCCCTAAACCTTACCTTAACCTATGTATTTACCTTATATTACCCAGTACTTTCTTAGGTAAGTACACTGTAATTACATGTACTGTAAAATAAAGTGCAACCCAAATTATTATTGTATAACTTTATAAACTTACACTTTTAGTATGCACCTATAATTTAAGTTTTTGCAATTCTCATTGTTTTCATGACACCACCTCATGTAGGGCATGCTGGGAGGTTTGCATGTGAACAACATCCAGGCTCTTTCTCTCTCTCCCTTCACCTCTAGTGTCTCTACGGCGTGTCATTGTAGATCGCGCTCACACCGTGCTGATCTGATCAAGAGCACCGGGAATTCTGGGTCAGTGTTCCATGGTGATGAGGTGTGTGTATGTGTGTGTTTGTGAGAGTGGGCTGGTCCCTGAGAGAATGTGTATGGTGTAAAATGCACGAGAGAGAGACAAAGCTCAGATGGGGAAAAGCACAGAATTTAAGACTTTTTCTCTGTCCTTCCATGTGGTATATTATATAATCTCATCTGCTTTCTGATAGCAAGTCATTTACATGCATGCAAAAATGGTTAATTAGACCTAATGCACAAATCTGTCTTTCTTGAATGTACTTTAAGTTGTTTTGGATAAAAGCATCTGCCAAATGCATAAATGTAAATGCAGATAAATGTAAATAAAGAAATCTTTCCTGTCTTCAGTTGACGATATACTTCTTTGGAGCTATTTAAAGTTCTTGACAATACATTACAGCTTCTTCAGATCCATGTATTAGTGTTCTTTAGAGCATCAGTACATAGAGGTTCTTAATTTGCATGCACACACAAACTTTATGTAGACTTTCCATAGACGTAATCATACTGTACAAACTGTATATTCTATCCCCCTACCCATCACAGAAAACTGTGAAAAAACAGTCAATTGGCCCCACTAATGGCCCCACAATGTCAAAATTTTCACATTTTACTATCTTTTTGGGGACATTTGGTCCTCTCAATGTAGGTTAAACAACAACAACACACACACATACACACACACACACATGTTGTGTTTTCATGTTTTGTGGGGACTCTCCATAGACATAATGATTTTTATACTGTACAAACTGTATATTCTCTCCCCTTACACTAACCCTACCCCTAAACAAACCCATCACAGATAACTTTATGCATTTTTACATTTTCAAAAAACTCTGTCATTAAAAATGTGCCCACAAGGACAAGGATTTCGGATATTGCCATCCTTGTGGGGACATTTTGTCCCCATAATGTAGGGTTTACCAGGACACACACACACACGCACATCATTTTCTTATCAAGATCTATTTTTCACTCTATAGAGTTCTTGTGTATGCTAAAAATGTAGTTTATTTATTTATTTATAAAATACAAATATAATGAAATATAAAATATTTATATAAAAATATTTCGCTCCATAGAGTTCTAAAAGTTCTTGATGTTCCATTACAGGTTCTTCATATGGCTGCATTGTTTCTAGGTTCTTTTACATTGATTTTTCTACTCTCAGTTTGTTCTTGTGCCTTATAGGTTCAGTAAATATCTTATTTATCAAGAACCATATTTTGTTGTGTAGGGTTCTTGAGTTGACTAAAATAGTTCTTTGAAGATAAACTAAGTTCTTGATGTAATAATACATGTTTTTCAGATCCTCATATTGGGTTTTCAAAGCACCAGTAGATGTTTTTTTAACGAGCTAGAGGGTAAAAAGTTGTTAGTGGAACTTAAAGGTTCTCCTTAAAGGCTGGAACCTTTATTTCTGAGAGTGTGTGCACACCTAGCATGAACTGAACCCTGCTCACATCAGAACACACTCGCCACCAGCATGGAAGGCTCCGCATTAGTGCTGGCGCACCGAGCTCCACTAAATGTCAAATCAAGCAGCAATTTCACGCGCGTCTGACGTCAACAAGGGCGAAGGAAGGAAAATAAACTTCGCGCACACTTCGGGGGAAACCATTATCGCCAACGCCGTTTTTTCTCCTTCCGCGTAGAGAGGAGGAGAGCCCGCTGATATAGGCATGCTCAGCTGAAGCGTCCTGCAGCCTCTGACGCTGGGCGCAGGCGAACTGCGACGGCCGCGCCAAACGAGCACCAGGTAAGACATATACATTTAAAATGACATCCGAGCGCGTCGCGCCTTTTAGCGACCGAATACATACATCCGCAGCCGGCCCGTGCATGCATGCATTTTTTCCATTAAGGAGCAGTATAACGCGAGCGCGCGAGCGCGTGTGTTTTCCACCTAATGCAAAAGATAAACACACACTCAAGCAAAAGACGCATCTGCAAATGGTGCGGAGAGCTGAAAAAACGCATCCCGCACCTTGCGTTTGCCGGTGCGAGTCTAGGCCATTTATGTGTTTATGTTGATATGGGAGGATATGTAAAATTTGAAATGGGATTATGACAGTGTATTTTCCCCACTCAGCCTGTGCAATGTGATTTCTGTACCTGCGGCGCTGCGCTGCGCTCCGTATGCGTGCGTTTTTTTGGGGCGTTTTGACTTTTAAAATAATTCTTGAGCGGCCTGTTTGATGTATACTGTGGCACACACTGCAGTATGGCTTTGCCAGCATAGCACGTTTGCGCTGCTGCTGGTGCTGATGCTGTAGGTCATATTACGCGCTTGTGCGCCGCGTTGATGCTCATCAGGAGCTGCGTGTGTTTGTGGCGCAGTGGAGATGTTCAGCGAAATGAAATAAGTGAGAGGTGGAAATTGCATTTGAGTTGGGCTTCTTGCTCTAATATTAACATCCTCTCCCATAGGGTAGGGAATGGCTGGTGCGTTTGGGTGTTACTCTGTTTTGCCCATGCACCCCACCTCTCTCTCTCTCTCTGTGCTAAGTTCTTAATTAATTATGGTACACTTAAGATAATGACTGAATCGTCTCTGTTCGGCCCCTATTAAAAGCTGTATTCTGTAAAAAGTGATGGAGGAGTGATTTTATCACCTGCTCATGTGCTGACGGAAGCTACCTGTGTGCCCGACACTAGAGCATTGAGCAGGGCCTGCTCCTTAGAGACAGTGTATTCGACCACTGTGTGTGTGTGTGTGTGTGTGTGTGTGCCCACAGGAAGATTTTATTGCTTAGAGATTGCTCTTTTACAGCTTTGAGATCTTCACATGTTCAGGTGTTTGTATAATCCTTGAGTGAGATAAAGGTAAACATATTAGGCTTGTTGTCCGTGGTGAAGTGCTCAAGATTCAACTCCAGCTCTAAATAGATCCGCTGGACTTCTTAATTAATGAATGCTATAGTAGAAATGAGTAGAAATAGAAGTGGAGGAGATGGGATGTTGGAGGAATTGTCATTGCAATTGTTTGTTTGACAGGATTAAATGAATTTGCTCCTCCTGAACTTTAATTTAAAAGTCCATTATGTTTCAACTTTGATGTTTTTCCTGAAAGTAGTTGGGAGAAATATAAATGAGAGCATTGTTGGGTATATTGAGTATAGAATTAGAAATGAACGTATATGGCGTGGCTTTGGAAAAATTTGATGAGAAATATTTGAGTTCATAGATGAGACGTTTCAGTTTGTGACTGTTGAGAAACTGCATGTGAGATCAACCAATGAACAAATCAAATTCCTATTTGGAATATTCTGTCATCATTTACTCTCTTTCAAATTCGTAGGATTTTCTTTCTTCCGTGGAGCACAAAACCAGATGTTAGGCAGAACGACAGCCTAAGTCACCATTCACTTTCATTGCATCTTTTTGCCATATAATGAAAGTGAATGGTGACTGAACATCTCCCTTTGCGTTTAATGTAAGAAAGAAAGTCATACGGGATAGAAACAGAATGAGGATGAGTAAAATGTGACAGAATTTTAATTTTTGGCACGAACTGTCTGAGTGACCTGGCCTTTGAGCAAAAAATCTCAATTTGCTGACAAAGAGAAACACTTGAGATATTAAAGACACTGTGATTTCAGGTGTGTGTATATGGTGAAGTTTGTGTGTGTGTATTATCTTACACATGTCTAGGCTGTTGTTGCCATGATGATAGGCATGTAAAATATAGCCCATCTTCATTATGTAATGCAGAAAAAAATACATAAAACGCATATTGTGTCATTATCGTTCAACTTTCAAAGTTTTTTAATGATCAATTTTAAATAAAGGATAAATTATAAGACAAAAAAATGTGAACCTTTTTTGCATAATGCACATACCTGTTACTAGTGAGCAAATTGATATGTAAGTGTGACACAGACGAGTTGAAAATGACGAGATTAGATAAATGATGTCAGATCAGTGTTTTGTGAAGTCCCCCTCTGGGATACAGTCAATGGTTGTAATTATGAACCTCCATTCCAGTGGTGATGCTGTGACACTCTCATATTCAATCAACATGAGGCAGCAACACCCCTTTTTCTACCCAGCAACACCGATGTGCTATCATTGACAGCAGCTGTCATGGTCAAATCACACTTTGACTATTGCCGTCTCTCTTCCCTGATCCTTACGACTGAATAGGGAACACTACTTTGCGGTGTGATACGATCACGCTGCGATGGTGCCTTCATTCGTATTGGTATTGTTCAGAATGCAGTACTGGAGGGAGGTGGCTAGTTTAACTGTGTCACAGGCAGTATAAGAGCAAGAGCTGTGTATCAAACAGCATTGTTTGGTTTTTCCACTCTTTATTTATTTTTACTCAGAATTATGCTGTAGGTTACAGCTGATTCAGACTCAGTGGAACGTGATTGGCTGCTCACAGTGATGATGTCACTCCCGTAGCACACCAATCACAGTTCCAGCTGGCAGGGGAAATGCACTATCAACCTCACTCTAATTTCAACCCCATATTTGACAAATTTACATCGGTTATTAAAGCATCAGTGCTTTTAATGATTCTGCAATGCGATAACCTGCCCACAACGAGGTTTTCAGACGACCGACAGAAACAAAGTGAAAAAAGTATGTATATTTTATGCGTGCAGTTTTGTGATGATATTAGACAGGATAAAGTATACACAGGTTACTGGTTATATCATGCATCTAATTCACTGTAAGTGCAAAACGCATGCACATATTTTCCACAAAGGTCATCCAGAGGTCAGGTGTGTGTGTGTTGACAACGGAAAAAAGTGCAGAGACGGTAAGCAGGCTCTTGCCTAGTTAGAGAAGGATCTAGCCAAAGCCTCAAGCGTTGCTGGCAGTATTGCATGGCTCACTGTGAATTCAACCTGACCGAATGCCACTCATCAAATCGGTGTGAGTGTTACTCAAGAAAACAAGATAGTGTTTAGGCAGACACACACACACACACATGCAAACACATTCAAGGTCACTGTCTCTCGTTTTCTCTAAGCATAGTTCAAGGTCAAGTTAAGGTCACTGTGCGGACCAAAGGTTACTGCTAGGATACATTTAGCACCGAGGTGTGGTTCAGTAATTTTAAATCACCATGGAAACATGCAGTGTTGCTCTTTCAACTATGCAGATAAGAGTGTTTTCATATGATTATTTATTGAACTATTCAGGTATAAATTCAGCAAACAGTATTTGCTGATTTGTGAATAGGTAAGTCTCTTGTGTGTGTGTGATCTGTAATTTTTACTGTCTATGTTAGTAGATAAACATTATCCATTGCAACTTAGGCACTTATGTTTTGTCTTGTGACAGAACTGTTTCTCCTGGTTAAAAGTTATCATGAAATCAAAATTACTTATTATAATTTGAAATGCTTGGTCTTGGTCTTGGTCTTGGTTTACAAAATAAAATCAAGGGTAACACTTTATTTTAAGGTGGCATAGTTACACATTACTACATGTACTTACTATAGAAATAACAGTCAATTATGCATAATTACAAGTAACAAACCCTAAACCAAACCTTAAATCTAACTGTAACTCTATAGTAAGTACATGTAGTTAATTAATATTACTCAGTACTTATTTGAGTAAGTACAATGTAACTACGTCACCTTAAAATAAAGTGTAATCAAATCAAGTTCCACACTACATTATTTCTTTCAGGATACCTGAACATTACTTTTGCAGTTGCATATGTGACCCTGGACCACAAAACCAGTCATAAGTCGCACGGGTATATTTGTGGAAATAGCCAACAATACATTGGTCAAAATTATCGATTTTTCTTTTATGCCAAAAATCATTAGGATATTAAGTAAAGATCATGTTCCATGCAGATATTTTGTAAATTTCCTACCGTAAATATATCAAATGTATTATTATTATTAGTAATATGCGTTGCTAAGGACTTCATTTGGACAACTTAAAGGTGATTTTCTCAATATTTAGATAATTTTTTTCAAGTAGTTGTATCCCATACATCAATGAAAAGCTTATTTATCAGCTTTCAGATGATGTATAAATCTCAATTTCAAAAAAATTGACCCTTATGACTGGTTTTGTGGTCCAGGGTCACATATGTGGTGCAGAAATGCTTTAAAGGGATAGTTCACCCAAAAATGAAAATTCTGTAATTCATTTCTCACCCTCATGTCGTTTCAAACCCGTAAGACTTTTGTTCATCTTCTGAACACAAATGAAGCTCTTTTTAATGGAATCTGAGAGATTTCTGCCCCTCCATTGACAGACTATGCAACTACCACTTTCAAGGCCCAGAAAGGTAGTCAAGACATCATTAAAGTAATCCATGTGACTACAGTGGTTTAACCTCAATTTTATTAACCTCAAAAAACCCCACATAATTAACCACTTTATTTACAAAATATTAATCACCAACGTGCATTCACACAACAATGTCTGCTCTATCGTCAACACAACACGCGTGCGTCGTGGTGCTCTTGTGAATGCACGTTGGAGATTAATATTTTGTAAATAAAGTGGTAAATTATGTTGTTTCTGGGCCTTGAAAGTGGTAGTTGCATAGCTGTCAATGGAGAGACGGAAAGCTCTCAAATTTAATCCAAAAGATCTTCATTTATGTTCCGAAGATGAGCGAAAGTCTTATGGGTTTAAAACGACATGGGGATGAGTAATTAATGACAGGATTTTAATTTTTGGATGAACTTCAGTAGCAAAAATGGCATTAGAGTTAGATATATTCATTTTTGTTAATCTGTTTTAAAACTGTTTAAGTGCCAGTTTTCCAATTTTTAAAAAATGGTTTAGTAAAAAAAATATGTAAGTACTGTAAACATTGCTAATTATGACTGTATTCTTATAAAAGTGTATATACAGTAAATAAAAAATGTTTAAATATGTTATTCCTTTTGTTCACACAAAAGGTGTGTTCACAAAACACACCTTGGTCATTTTGAACTGGATCTTTACTGTATTTTATTTCTTGCATTAAACATTTTAAATCTGCTTGGCAACAGTGACTCTTTGATCAAAGTTGTGGTTCATCTGATACGTTGAGTATCGTGTTGAAAAATATTACCCATGCAGCCCCAGATTATGCCAGTAAAACGGGAGCAGAGCATCACATTGACTTTAAGCTGCACCTCTTGAGCATTTTGTGCATTGGTTATATAATAACCTGGCAGGGTGTGGCCGCATCAGATCTAAAGAATAAATACTGTATGTAGCTTTAAAGTTTCATGTGCTCAACCAAGAAGATGGTTAGGTCTCTGCAGAGCAGATGGTTATTGTTTTAGAGTGTAATGTTCTCTTTCTATCTCTCTCTCTGTCTCTCTTATTCTCCAGTGATGGCCTCTGCTGAGCAGCTGTGTCCCTGCCTGCTGCACCAGCACTGCCCATAGGCCACACACACATACACACACACACACACACACACACACTTACACACGCCTTTGGGCTCCCTTTCCAGCTCTGTTCATACACACACACACATCATGTACAGTGTGGAGGACCTGCTGATCTCTCATGGATACAAACTGCCCAGGAGTGGCCCTGCCTCCTCCTCTTCCTCTGCGCCTTATGACAATCGAAACAACGAATGTCGCCGTGACAACGTAGAGAACCGGCCTGCTGGAGGTGGTGGTGGTACTCTGAATGGATTTGGGACAACTGAGGGGGGAGCGGAAGCAGGTACGGTGTACAGACCGGCACCGGTGAAGGCTTATCCGGAGAACAACAACAACATCAATGAGGGCCATGAAAGGATTCAACGGAGGTTAGAGGTTCCTGTTGCTTTCCTTGGTGACCTGCAACCTTTGGGTGACTCTCTAGCTACAGACAGTGGGTAAGTGTGCACTGTCATAAGGGTCTACATTGAAGTGTCATGAAACAAGGTGTTTCAAATATTGGTGGCATATGTTTTAGGGGTGTTCTCGCCAAAAACCATAACCTTTTAATACTCTTTCTAATTCTTTGAGAACAGGGAAGTCCATATCACAACTATAACTGAAATGTCACAGACATCGTTGGAATCACTTTTTTCAATTTTTTTTCAGCTGATGAACAGTAAAAACATTAAATTATCATTATAATTGGGTAGTTGACAAATAAGCTGTAAAAAATGCATTTTTTTTTGTAAAACACCACTTTTGAAGAAAAAATGCGTATTGTTATGTAGTGTGAAGTCTGATCAGTTCTTTCTTGAAATTTTTACTGAAATGTGTCCTATGGTGTGACATAGAAAGAACTGAGAATATAGGGGTGTCGCACCAAAGGACAACATAAATTACACTTTTATAGTGGTTCCAAAAAAGTTAAATATTTGAACAATTCTGAGACAAAATCTTACCATGTGCACATGTCATGGGCTTCACAGTAACATGACCTTGAATGGGGTCCTTCAACTAATTAAACTTGTCAGTGGAATTGCCCGATTTAAAATCAGGATATGGTTTTCAGTGACAAAATGTATCAAGTTCCTACTCTTTTAGAAATATATGGATGAAAAAAATGATTGTCATTTACTAAAATAGACACTTGTAAAATTATGCCTGAGGTATTTATTAACATTTGTATGTTTTTCTTTTTAATTTATAAAAGTTGTAATTTATTGAACCATGCTTGAGACAGTCACACCATAGGACAATTTTGAGATTTGGCTCAGAAATGTAAAAAATCTAATGACAAAGCAGTTTTTATAACAACAGGTCCATGTAAGACAAAGAAATGTTCAAATCATGACAATACTAATTATATTCATTTTTATCTTGTGTGACAGTGAAAATGCCATGTCACGTCAACAACCCAATTATCATTCTTAATGTGAGTGGCTCTTTAGACTTAGGGTAAGCTTACACAACAACGATGTACTAAAAACGGTAAAGTTTTTCAATGTCAAAACGATCTCCGTTCACACGGATCCGTAAAAACAATTAAAAATGCTGTATTGTGCATGCCAGGCCAGTAGTTGGCAATGTCACTACACGCTTATAGACCGAATACATTCGAAATCGCCCCCCTATACCCTCATTCACTATTCCCTACATTACACCGCTAATATAGTCCACTTGAGGGAGTAAATGAAAACGAGTGAGTGAATTCGGACACTGAGCGCGCTGGAAAGGCTGCCGCTTTTGCATAGTTTAATAATTTATTAAATAATCATTTGAAACTTGGCAAACTTTGGCAGCTCCAGTAGTAATGATAAGATTTATCTTGAACTCTGTCATGGAAACTATCATGTATAAACCTTAATTAAACAATTTAGTAATCAAGTAAAAAGGAATTTATACCTGTATGATTTATACTCTTTACCCACATTGGACCAGAGGTTTGGAAAATGGATAGATGGATGATTCAGCTGCGGGCGCCATCTTCTGGTCAGACAGGGGAATTCATTCGACCCTCACAGTGAACTATGGGTATTCTCTAGCCATTGAGCGTACACCGGTTGTACACTCATTATTGTGGTGCATTGTGGGATTGAATGAGTGCACTCGATAATGCCCACTATGTTTTCGGACACCACTACAAATGGCTGGCCCCTCAAATAAATTTATGGGTATAGGGGTTATTTTGGACACGACCACCGTTTTCACAAATTCACAATTTTTTTCATCGTTCGTGCTTTGTTGCCAGAAAGAACAGGAATCACGGAGGGCACCAGGTTTATTCTTGCCTATTTATTGGGGAAATCTTATTAAAGCCAGAATGATATTTAGTGTCCTATTCATTGACAACTTATTAAACATTCACAGTGCTATCTAGGTCAGCTTGCTAACGATTCTGGAATTTCAGTCAAATATAGGCTGGTTTTGCTGTGTATAAAACATATAGGCCTGGTTTCATAGACAGGGCTTAGATTAAGCCAGGATTAGGCCTTAGTTCAATTAGGGCATTTAAGTAGCTTTTATAATTACTGGTGTTCATCTTGAGACAAAACAAGATTTTTTTTTAAAGATATGCCAGTGCAAGTTGCTTTAAGTTAAAACAGCTCAAACATGTATTTTAGTCTAGGTTAGGCAATGACAGTTTGCAGGCAGCGTCTGCACACGAAGTTACCTCACAAAACTGATTTCGGATAGACTTCTGAGGCAGAGTAATGGTTTAATGATCTACAGGAGAACAGAGAGAGCCTTGGTGAAAACTAAGCAGATATTTAATTAGTAATTCTCACTAGAAATTTCATCAAAAGTGGAAAACGTTGGTCAAAAATGTACATTTACACACAAACTGACCACCAACCGCCACTTTCAGACGCCATGTTTCTTTTTTAGCTTAAATGTGACGGAATAGAACATACCTTGATGCCTTCCTACCTTGCAATGCAACGAAGGTAGCATTTTTAAGATAAGAATCAGTTTGTGATTCAGTTTGAATAATTTGGACAGATCATTGACATCATTGTGACTGTGATCTGGTGAACACCAATCTTGGCAAAAGTGCCCTTAAGTGACACACATCAAAGCATTTAACATTCCTTTTACGTTGACACTAATAAAGGACATATATTTTGTTTGAAATATTGCATGTTATTAACAGCTTTATTTTGGGTTATAATTATTTTCTATGCAATGTACCATCCATGTTTATGGCTCAAATATTCTGTTATAACATAAACAGTGGCTGGGCGCTGTAAAAGTATCTGGGCACTTTGGTCACAATTAAAAATTTATGAACACCATTGCATTAAAGAAATGATCAAACCAAGTGGTATTTGCAAACTGCTTTTCAGAGCCATCTTTGCATCGATCTTAACCAGTTCTTGCTTGTGGTGATGTATAGCTGATGTTCAGTCAGTTCCCAACAAGTTCACATATGTGTAGTTCATCACATTACCAACTGACATGTGCCTAAATATGTCTGAGTGGATGTCATGCCACGTGTGTGCTGCTGTTGAAGACTGTCCTAATAGAAACTAATTCAAATAGATTTTATTCATATTTCATGTTGTTGCCTAATCCATTCCACTGTGATTTATCACAAAAATCCAGACTGGTATCATTGAACATTGATGTAATCTGAAGGGAATCGGCCATGTGAATGTAATCACAGCTATAGCTCGCCCAGAGGTGCATTTTGTGTGTGCATAAAGTGACAATGAATGAACATCTGAGTTATGCAAAACACAAACCTTTTTCGTTAGCAAAAGTGTTTTATTTTTTTAGTGTTTCATTGTACTAAACAGACTAAATTAAATACTTAGTTCTTTAGTACTTCCTTTGATTGGTCTGCAGAAAGTTTTTTAAGGTTTTTCTTTTTTCCAGTGTTTATCACTAAATTTGACTGACTTAAGTGGAAAACATTAGGGATGCACCGATCATGATTTTTAATGGCCGATTCTGCTATTTTGGGCTGATTCAGATACCAGCTGTGGAATTTTTTTTCTTTAAGCAAATTTATTCGTAGTTTATTTGCTTTATTACAGACCAAACAAAAACAAAAAACAAAACGTGTGTTTGGAGCAAAAAACGTTCGGTTCCAATTGATGGCCGGTCGGTTGACCAGTGCATCTCTAGAATTTTTTATTTATTACAAAAAGTCTGTGTTAATGTGTAGATTAATCTATAATTATTAGATGAATAAGTCAACTAGTCAATAAGTATCTGATTTAACTCTCAGAAACCATTGCATAAATCACATAGTACTGTAAAATGCCATCCCCCAGAAAAAAAAATAGGAATCCCCCAGGGAACCATCTTAGGTCCTATTCTTTTTTTGTCTTTAATGTTGATGTTGAATAAAAGTTAACAGGAAATTAAAAAAGTGTCAGCTTGGCTTGATGATGCTTGCTTGAAAAGAAAAAAGTCTATATGTTTTTCAAGGTTTATCTATGTATATTGAATCTGTCCCAAGTGCTTGATGCATTTAGAAGTGTATATGAATGAAAGTTTTTTTATGTGAATGAAAGTAATTCAGCAGCCAGACTGGTGGATTCAGATTTGTCAAGTGGTAATCACTGCAGAGTCAAATGACGTCCAGTCCCTCCTTTCTGGAGGTCCAATGGGGTGGAGGGATAGAGTTGTGGGTAGGGTTAGGGTGTGGTTGGATATTCTAGCTCTACCCATTAGGCCCAAATTCCATTCGCAGTCACACACTGTATGTTTATTTTTGGGTAGAATTGGCAAAACAGTTTAAGCCAAGTTTAAAATAATTTTACCTGCAATATAACCTATCACAGTGCAGAACATGTCAACTTTTCAAACCTATTTTATGTCTATTATTATTTTGTTATTAGCATGCATTCAATGTTGTTGACAGCCATACTGATATTTTTTGCAGCAAATATAAATTAGCGAATTGTTTAATTGTTTATTCAGTTTAGATTTCCTTTTATGACTGATTGCTTGTATTATGTCTACATAAAATTATAATGCATATAAAAGTTTCTCTCTGTCAATATTGTTAATCAGCATTAATTGTTGGCAGATTTCAGATAATTTTGTTATTGGCTGTTATTGCCAATATAAAAATATCTGCAAAATTACAAATTGGTAAAACTGTTCTACTACCTAATTTGCCTATTCTAAGCCCACTGTCAACTTTGACATATCTGACATAAAGTAACCCATAGTGTTAGAGCCATTCTGGTTTTCTTGACTATATGAATATAATTTTGTTCAGTTCTGCGACCTAAGCTGTTTGTAACAGTAAAGATACAATTTCTGATTCCTAGAATAGCACCATGTTGTATTTAAATATGGAAAAATGCCACAAAAGTGAGGCTTTTTCATTATTAAAAAGCAGCTGTTGTAACGAAAGTAATTAATTGCAAAGTTTTTGAATTCATTGTCAAAGTGTTTGAAAATGTAACAACAAAAGTTCTTCTTTAATTAATGATCTGTTTTTGTCTCTGTTGCAAGGTTTTATGATGCTCCCAGCCTGACGTACTCTGAACATGCAGATGAGCGAGATATTTCATTCTGGAGAAGGAGGGGACAGGACTTCAGTGCTCTATTAGACTATGCTGATCCCAGGGAGCTCAGAGTGTCTGGAGGATTATGGCGAGGCCCAGTTCTAGCTGTTGAAGAGTTGAGAGCTGAGAGACCGCTGACACGCTGGGAGGAAGCCCCATGGATACGGGAACCGATAGACTCAGGCCCAGAGACTCTACGCGTGACTGGAGAGAGAAAATGCCAGAGCCTGGGCACAGAGGAGTGGCGCCCTGCAGTGGGCTTGGGCCGGCAGCTGTCAGATGGGGAGGCTGAACATTGGTCTCAGGAGCAGCAACACCGCCTGCGACCAGCAGAGGGCAGTGTGTCCGCCACAGTGCGAGCTAAGTCCCAGTCGCTCCCTCGAGTCCTTTCCCCCGAGGATCCTCACTATGGAGATCTGCCTCAAACTGGTGCCCCAAATCAGCCCCCTACACAAAGAAGCAACAGCTCTGCTCCATATGGTCGATACCATAGTGAATGGCAAGCAGGGGAGAGGTGGAGTGGTCAGACACAAAGTCATGCTCCTTCTGCAGTTGTACCAAAGCCACGGTTCAGCCGCCCCGTCAAGCCCCCGTCTTATGAGACTCACCAGCAAAACAGGGGGAGCTGGGAAACGTTGTCCTCTGAACCTGTGTCCAAACCCAGAGACCGTTCAGTGTGCTTCTCTCAGAGTTTTGAACCATTCAGAGACCGGTCTGGTTGTTATTCTCAAAGTGCAGAGCCTCTAAGAGATCGGTCCATTTGCTTCTCACAGAGCGCAGAGCCAATTCGAGACCGCTTGGTGAGCCACTCTCAAAGTGCTGAACCACTAAGAGACAGATTTGTCAGCCATTCTCAGAGTGCGGAACTATTGCGCGATCGTTTTTTCAGCCACTCGCATAGTGCCGACCTGTTAAGGGACCGATCCCTTTGTTACTCTCAGAGCTCAGAACTGCTACGAGACCGGTCCATTTGTTACTCCCAAAGTGCAGAGCTCCTGAGACCAGAAGCATATAGGGCAGATCTGTTTTACCATGAACTGACTGGCATGGAGCCACCTGGTTACATCCCACCCCCCTCTTACAGGAGATTCCTGCCACCCAGGAGTGGACAGAACTACAGAGCAGATTCTGCTCTTGTCCGCTGGAAACGCGAGCCTGTGAGTGCAGAGATGGGCCAGTGGTTTTCCAGGACTTCAGGATTGTCGTGGTCAGAACGGCGTGAAGACAGGAGCATGGCAGTAGTTCCGAGAAGGCCTGTGCATCCAGGGCCTGTCATACCTAGCCGTCCAGGACTTGTGCAGTATGTCCCATTTGATGACCCGCGCATCAGGCATGTCTCAGGGGGGCCCTGTGGAAACTCGCTCACAGACGCGGACAAGATCCGACATGTCAACAAAGAGCTTCCCTGCGCTGCAACTTTAGGACAATCCACACATGATAGTGCCTTTCTCCCTTCACAGGGACCGAGTCTTAGCACGGACACTAACAAACCGGCTCTCACTGAACAGGAGAATACTAACCGTTGGCACAAGGGAATGAACAAGGGCAGTGAAACTGTAGCATCTGACCAGAGCTGTGCCAAGTACCCCATAGCGTTTCAGCCCAGACCCCTGCAACCAATCATTAAAACAGACAGAAGTACAGACCAGCAGATTAGAGCTGACAGAGTCACTGACCAAGTCAAGGTTGAGAGAGTAACAGAGCCAGTCAAAGTGGAGAGAGGTGCTGAACAGACAAGAACAGATCAAGTCAAAGTAACAGAGCAAGCGAAAACAGATCGAGTTACAGACCTAATCAAATTGGATAAGCCTACAGATCAAGTAAAGCCAGACAGGTTTACAGACAAACAAATAAAGGTGGAAAGATTAACTGATCAGATACAGTTAGACAGGACCCCAGATCAAGTCAAGGCCGACAGATATACAGACAAACAAATTAAGCCTGAAGTCAAGGCAGAGAAAATCCCTGAAAAACCCATAAAAGCAGATAGAATTTCAGACAAGCAAAGCAAAGCTGAAAGACTCTTAGAGAAGCACTTGAAGATCGATAGAATTTTAGAAAAACAACTTAAAGCAGATAAAATATTAGAAAAACAATGTAAATCTGAGAAATTCACTGACAAGTTGATTAAGGCTGAAAAGCAGGCAAAAGGAGATAGCAGTACAGACCAGACAAAAGCTGAGAAAATCACTGACAAGTCGGGTAAGGCTGTGGATAAAGGTTCCTCAGAGAGTGTGTCAACTGTAAAGACAGAACCAGCTCAGGAACCAGAGAAAAAGAGTGTGAAAAAGAAGCTCAGTGAGACTATCTTCTGCCTCGTGTCTGTGCCACTTTCGCAATCCAGTGCAAAATCTCGAGATCAAAACAACAACGAAGAGAAAGAACCAGACTCTCCTCCAATTCCTCCTCCTCCTCCACCAAGCTCCTCCAGCGAAAACAGCAACACCCTCAGCTCCCTGCCAAACCAAAGCCTCAAAAGCACATCCACCACCTCCACTGACTTGGAGCTACAAGCACTCACACTTGGCAGTGGCTCCAGTAGCATAGCCACAAGGAGAGCTCATCGCAGAAGGAACTCACGCTCTAGGATCATTAAGCCAAATCCACATGATGAGCTTCGAAGGTATTCTGGGGCTTGGCCAGGGGACCAGTACCGTGACCAGGAGACCCAAACGAGCCCTGAGCCCACAAAGAGCAATGCAAATCCAGGTCCCGCCAATACAGAAGCACAGGATGCTCCTGCTGCCCCAGAGGTAACAGCTACTGCTGAGACAACATCAGTGGCTCCAGGGGCTGCCCCAGGGGCTCTTGGGGCTTTGACGGCTCCATCAGTTCCATCAGTGCCATCAGTTCCACCGACTCCAGCAGCTCCACTGACTTCAGGAGGTCCTGAACCCAGCACCCCTTACGGGTATCCCATGAAGGGCCAGAAAAGCCTAAAACCATCCAGCAACAGTGCTTTTTCACGGACAGGTACCTTCTCTAAGAGCACAGGTTCTCACAGACCCCCATTACATCCCCCGCCACACCCTCCACCCCCACCTCCAACCCAACCTCCATCTCAACCCCCACCCCCACCACCAACCCAGCCCCCGGCTCAGTCCCCACCATCAGATCTGACTGAAGAGGCAAAGTCAGCTTCAGGGCCAAACCCAGAGGCCTTTGGCCAGTTCTTGCTGAAGCCAGTGTGCCGACGACCATGGGATGCCATTGAGGAGCTTGAGACCATCAATAAAGAAGCCCAAGACCAAGCAAGTAAACGCCCCAGTGTAGACCAGTGCATTGAGGATCTTAATGAGGCCTACAAAGATATCCTGGAGCTCAGCACTGCCAGCAATAACCTTCCCAACCGTTCCTCCATGCAAATCCCTGACCGCATCAAATCAAGGCTATCTTCAGAGCCAATTGGAATTCCTGCAACCACTCTTCGGCCAAGCTTGGTGCCTGGAAGCGACCCAGAATACCGGGAGGTGAAAAGTGCCTTTTCCCGACCATCAACTGGGAAGAGTGTGAGCTTCAGCAAACAGCTAAGAGAGGAGATTTGTCCTGCTCCTCCCCCACCAGAACCAGGTTTCAGAGATTACAAAACAGTCATGTCCCAGATAACCCAACGCAAAGCCTGCAGATCAGTAAAGCTGGAGATCCCAGCCCCCAAAGAGACCCAAAGAGATGACGATTTGACTGCACAAACCTCCTCCACCTCTTCCATGGCAGCCGAGGTCCCATGGGCTGACAGACAGCCCATGCAAGATGCCTCCACTCTAACCAGCCCCCCAGACTATGAGCACATCTGTCAAACTCTCCAAATGGCCCGAGAATCTGGGGCCGTTAGCCGAGCTTCTGTCAAATCCAAACCAGGAAGTGCCATGAGCATCGAAACCCCACAGCATGTGCCCATACCTAGTAGGCCTCCCGTAGATTCCGAGCAGCCATGTTGTTCTTCAGCATTAGAAGTGAGACAGGAGCCAATCTCATTATTCAGGGAGGAAAGAAGCTCAGGCTTTAGGAGGGTAGCAAGCCACACTAACAGGTTCCTTAATAACAGGGGTGTGCTCTGTAGCCTTGCAACCGGAAAGCCAGTTGGTGACAAAGCAGGTTTAGAGGCTAACCCAGAGGTTCCTGCTGACTGGCAGATGCAGCTTTCATTAGCTGAAAAGCATATTGCTACTCTGATTACAGGAGAGGGTTCAGCAGTAGACTTTGATGAGTCAAACAAGGTTAAAGGTGATAAAGACGTTGAGTCAGTTGAGAATGAAGCGAACAACATTTTAGCCACTGAAATGACAGACAATCCTGCCAATACTGTGCAGAAACATTCAGAAGTAAAAGAGACAGAAACAGAGCAAACAGAGACACCTGAAAGCCAACAACCTGAAGTGACAGAGAAAGTGACAGAAGAGGAAACTTCTAGGGAAAAGACAGAAACAGAGCAAGAGAAATGCGAGCTGAAAGACCCTGTTACTGAAGGAACAGAGCAAAAGAGTGATACAGCCTCAGAGGCAAATAAAGAACCAAATGTGATCTTGAGGGCAAATAAGGCTGCGATGTGGACTCATTTAAATTTGGATTCAGAGCTACGTCCTGAATTTCCACCAGATCACCTTCCCCTTTCTGTGCTACCTTACCCTAACCGTAGATTGTCTCTAGGGTTAGATTGGGAGAGAGCTGGGTGGGAAGGGGAAAGTTTGGGCCAAGGTGGATTCTGGTCCAGAGAGAGACGGTCTCTTGATGCTGAAAGATGGGGTATTGGTGGGGAGAGGTGGGGTTTAGACAATGATAGACAGGAAGGAGGTGGTGAAAAACTGGGTCTGGGGGGTTGGCGTGGGTGTGGGATTGATGGGCAAGGCACAGATGATTCAGACTGGGAGTTAAATAAAAATACCCAAGACACTGGCGACAAAGAGGCAGATTCGGACACAAAACAAAAAACGCTTAAGCATGAACAGGGTCTCGGTGAAGATCATAGCAGTCTAGCCTCTAGCACTGACAAAGTTGAGCATACACAAGTTGCTGCTGGCGAAGGCATTGATAAGGACCGTAGTCAAGGTCCAGATGGAGGTCAGGTTTCAAGTGTAGATAGACGGAGCCGTGGACTTTCCCAAAGAATAGAGGCTCTTTTTACAGCCCCACCCGGGCATGGCTCAGAGGAGAGACTTGCCCGCATGAGGGAGGTGGACACTGTCTCACGAATGAGACGCCTTAGCCTCCGTAGCTCAGACTCTTGGGATGGACTGCAGGGGGTGGGAAGGTGGGGAGATTGTGGAAGGGAGGAAGAATGCCCCCTTCCTGGCCCACAGGATTCTTCAAACATCACAAAATTAGAGGATAAAGAAGGCAGCACCCTCCCTGCAGTCACAAGTGAACCTAAAGAAACAAAAGACGACCAGGCAACCCTAAAAGGTTAGAAACTATTACAGCAGCATTTGTGTTTACCAGACTGTGGACAACATTTGATTGTAGAATCTGATGGTGACATTTGTACAGTAAAGTGTTTTAAAATGTCCTACACTTTACCTTAGCGTCAAAATGAAATGTGCTGTTTAATACGCGATATGCTAATATTGACTAATATAACTAAAAAATATTGACTAAGACTAATATCATTTGAAAAAATGGTTGAGAAAGTACAATTATGAGGGTTTGCTGACCTTTTTAATTTATTTTTTTTTAACAAAAGAATCTAACTTTTACAAGTCCTGGTTGTGTTTATGTTGAATGGCCACTAGAGGGAGGCCTACTCCTAAAGTTCAGTTACCTGCCAAACTTGACTCAGAATTTAAGCCTATCAACCATTGTTTATTATTATTATTTTTGAATAAAGAATTCAATGAATTATTGAATCCAACATAGTGTTATTTACGTTATGCATTTCTGCTCTGTTGGCATTTTCAGAGTCACAGGAGCCCAGCCAGGTGGAGAGGTCGTAGCTGAACCCTAGAGGTCAGAGGTCATCCAATTAAGGGCCAGCCTCCAGCACTGTGACCTGGCTGTCTGCTAAATGCCTTCATCCTCATATGCTATTGAAACATCCTCAGACATTGACACACACACAGACACACACACATCATTAGACACTGAGCGATGCGTCTCTCTCTAATACATGTCTGTGCATAAACATACACACACAAACTGACATACAAACACTCAAAGTCATCGTCATGTATACAGACACTCACATGCATTCAGAACACATTTAAACACCTCACCACACTGAGACATCTGAAATGGCCTTCTACTCCGACAAGAGCATTGTGTATCAACTCCACTCCACGCCCACTCAGTTCCAGCTTTGCTGGCTTTCTAAGTGTTGCTGTTCTACTGCCAGAAGGAGGTTCCCAAGTATGCCCCACATCCTTCATATGTTACGGTTCTGATCATGGCCCATTTCTCACCATCCTCATCATTCTTCTTTCCCTGCAATTTCCGTAAAAAGATTGGTTTATTGGACATTGTCTGGTGTGTTACTCAGCAACAATGAAAATGTTGTTGTGTGACCAAAAAACTAAAAAAAACCCACCGTATTGACTGTTCAAAAAGTATAACAGAACAATCAGTGAATTTTAAAACCAGCTACAATCTCTTATACCCCTTGCAAACAACCTATCATCTTCACAACATTATCTTTCTTCAAACCATTTCCTTCCTCGCATCTTAGCATGCTCTATCTCTCTGTTTTTTTCTTCTCACTAACCTTGTGTACATCTCATTCATTTTTTCGTCGTCTAGACAGTGTTATCTCTGCGCACCAATGTTTGCTAATAACTTGCAATATAGCTATTTGTTAATTCTTCATCACACTTACAATATCATCCCACCAGTATCAACAACGTCTTGTCTCTGTATTCAAGGTCTTGTGCTACACTTCTTAATTACTATGACCACAATTGATTTTCATTGTCTTTTACACCTTAACCACTCTTTATTTATTGAACAACATCCCCTAACTCACTGGTATCATCCCTAGCTAGCATATGTGTGAATCCTAGCACTCATGCTGAACCGCTTTAATTCCCGACTTTAAACAAACCACATCATAATACCATGTCCTAACCAGGTGTCTTTACAGTGTAATTGTATCTTTTGGTAACACTTTAATTTAAGGTGACATAGTTACACGTTACTACATGCATTTACTATAGTAATAACAGTAAATGATGCATAATAACTAACCTTAAACCAAACTCTAACCATAACCGTAAGTACATGTAGTTAATTAACATTACTCAGTACTTATCTGAGTACAACTACGGCACCTTAAAATAAAGTGTAACCTATTTTTTGTTTATTATTTTTTTCATATTCACCCCAAATGAATTATTAAAAAAAGAATTATATTTTATATTTAAGGAATTATAATGAAAATGAAGACTATTTTTCTCAGTAGCCCGATGTAATCTCAATATTCTTAATATGTTCAGTGGAAATATGCTGAAAATATATATTTTATACAATTATATATGAAATAGTAAATATATATTAAAATATATATTATCTTATGGTCCTGAAAATATAGGCTTCATTTTCTTTTTGCAAAAAGTTATTTCTTTATGCATTTATTTTGGGATGAAATATGAACCCGGTATTTCTTTGTGAAATTCTCCCTTCTATTTCTTGTTCATCTCATCCCATCTGGTTGGAACACAGTTTAATAACTCTTCCCATGTTCAAGCAGCACCGTGCATGATGTTCCTCACAAATTCACCAGTCCATCATAAAACCAGTCCATGGGGGCAGCCTCTACTACCCATCCTCCCCAGTCCCGCCAACCTTTCCTCTGTTGACATCCTGGAACTCTCTTGTCGTTTGTTGGAACATGTGGTCCGTTTGTGGAGTGATTTCAAGGGGTGTGGTCACCCTTCTGTCCAATGTGGTTCTGTCTGAGCAGACATGAATGTTTTGTAAACGCTTTTTAAATTTTGGTATATATTGTTTTTTGACTTTACCAAAACCAGTATGGCAGTTTTACGAGAACTGTTCTATTTACTCATTCATTTTTTTTTTGTTCATGTTTATGTGTCACCTGAGCTCTTCTGCTCCAAATCAGGAGTTCCACACGAGGTGGTGGAAGACGCTCAATGGCTCTGAACTGTTTTCATTTACCGACGAATCGATCAAAGAAACCGTATCGCTCTTGGTTCGAACCCATAGTGCCCTATTACCAGAACTTTTCAGCACACTGTAACGTATGTCCCTGAGTGTGGAGAGCTTTGTATACAGTAACGATTAAAACCAGTGATGTATTGCAGGTCAAAAGGAGACCTGGGTTGGATGAGCGTTTCAGTATTTGATGTATCAACTTTAAAAGCACCTTGTTAACATATTTTTATCGTGATTGGATTCAAAGAGAATTTTTAGCTATCGAGTGGCCTTTTTGAAACACACCAGTAACGATAAGCCTAAGAAGTTACTTTGAAACACCACCAAAATGTTTGATATCTCAAGTGTCGAAATGTGCATCATGTTTTGAATGTTTGTCTGATATATCAAATACCTTAAATGATGTTGTGTGACCCAGGTTTCACGCAGGTGCGACTTTAAATGAGGGAACTATTTTCAGGCGATGTAGACTTTAAAAAAACAGGGTCCAAATGCGAACACAAAGACACACGTTAGCTACTGTAATGTTGCGTGTCTATACCCTAAACCCCCAGGTAACTTCGGGAAGCAATAAATGCTCACGAGTGTTTCGATGAACAAGCTAAATGTGTACAGATAATTTTAATGGTTAAACGTAGATGGTTGCAAAGTAGAGGACAGCTCTAGATATGTAATGATTTGGATTAGTTTAGATGAAAGATATTCTATGGTAATGTGTGATATGTATGGAACAATATAGGAAAAATGAAACTTCTAAGATACCATATGCTATGGAATGGAGAGATGTGATACTTTCTGACATCATAATGCATGAAAGCTTGAGCAATATTGTCCAACACAAAAGCTCATTGGCTGTAGAAAATCTGGGAAGCGGGATTGTGTTAAAGTGTCATCTATCCAAATGCCACTCACAGAAAAGCGTTTAAAGTTGCGTGCAAGCGTGTGAAAGAGTGTGTGTGTGCGTGCATGTGTGTGTGTGTGTTCGCTTGCTTTTTCCCTGTCATAGTGCCATCCATGTGATAAAAAAAAAAAATGCATTTCACTGAATACTTATTTTTGTTATCATTGAAATTGTTAACCAGTCTGCATAATGTATAAAATAAAAGTATATTTTAAATATTTTAAAAGATATTTTGTATTTAACCATAATAATTAATTTCTTCGCTCTTGGATCAAGTTGGCAGTATTATGTTGCTGTATAGAATGATAAGAAAATTATATAATTTTCTAGTGCTTAAAGGGCAAATTTAACCGAGAGATTGAGACCTGCAGCATGTCCCATTTTTGGCTTCTCGAATTTTAGGGGCTCTCGTTGTGAACATTGGACTACAGGATTTTGCTTTTTGAGTTTGTAGTAAAGGCTGCAGTAAAGTGAAAAAGGCCCACAGCTGATATTTGACGCTTTGTATAGTTGTAATGTTCATTCAGTTTATATAAACATCAATAAATTTAGCGCATCCATTCACAGCTGCCTAGAAACTTGTTACAGCAAAGTGCATACAGCGAGGAAATTGCAACATTTAAAGTGACTTTGTTTGATCTTGATTCCGTTCAAAGCTAAATGTGGCCTTATTTTATTTGAGCATTTGTACGTCTTCCATTCAGAATCATGTACTGTTATCATCATGAGCTCGTACCAACGTTTTTCTATAAAGAAATGTTAAATGAATCAATAAGTAAACAGTCTTTAGATCACACAGCCAAATATTTCTTTCTTTCTTTGCAAGTACGATAAGCTAACGTTTGGAGTGAAAGTAAGATGTGTAGCACACTGACAGGATCTGTTCCCTACTTCACTGAAAAAGGCCATAACTGTTATATGATTTCAAGCTGTTTTCATGAACTATGTAGCATTTTTGCCATTGTAGCATTCAGAGTAAGTTCAATGTGAAAAAGCCACTGAATCGTACTGTTTTGATTTTCATTTGTAACGGAAGTCGTAATGATAACACTGTCTGTTTTAAAAAAAATAAGCTGTTGCATTTTCATGCCAAGAGTGTCATGGGTTACATTTTTAATGCTTTTTTTTAATCATTGGACATTTCTGGATATCATGGTTTGCATTTGCATACATAATTTTTTGGTTCCATGTTTGTAAATGTTTTAGGCATTTGAAATGTAAATATGTGACATAAGGATAAAAAAAAAATCAAATTTAATAAACATTTTCTACAATTTAATTGCTGTGATTATATATCTGTTATATCTATGTTTGGAGTTAACCCTCTTTATTGAAGTTCATATTTTGAAGTACATCATTTGCATATGTTGAACAAGGCCAAAAGCATGTATTCAATTAATATATTTGAATTTATAACTGTTTTAAATAATGTAATTTCATTTCTAATATTGCTCAAGTATATCACATATTTTGTTTGTTTTTTGGGATAATTTCATGGGTTGAAATCTAATTTAAATATGACGTTTTACATTAAAATATTTACTGAATATGTTTTTTCTTCTCTACCCTTTAATTTGCACATTTTGAGAAGAGGAATGGTGTACTGATATGTTTAAAAAGTAACTATAAATGACCAATAACTGTTGAGTGAGAACATAAAAAAAACCCTAATGACTATATTGTTTTATAGAACAAAAGCACAAACACATTTTTCAAGCAATGCATTTCACAAATGCATTGCTTGATTGATTGGGTTTCAAATCATAAGACAATACAGTGTTGAAAATGATTAAATGTTTGTGTATTTTAAAAGTGCCTATTAATGTGTTTTATGTGTTACTAAAAAGAGAGAGAGAAATTGTAGATGGACATCCTCCAAGTCTCCTAGAGCATGCTGAGAGGATTTTATGTTTCATTCGTAAAAATGCTCTACTGGCCCGATACATTCATGAAATGTTGAGCCAACGTTGTGATCCATTGATAATAAGTTCTGCCAACATTTGGGTCCAACTGGCAGCTCACTGTGAGAGTCTGGCTTGAGAAAAGTGCTAAAATCACCAACAGATACATTACACAGACACACACAAACTCTTGACTTTCTCAGACTCAGTTCTCTCTCACTAATTAAGCTGTAGTTGTGATTATGTATTAATCAAAACACGTAGTCATTATGTCAGTTTCCACATCAGTTACACACAGTTTGACTCATTTAAAAACAATGACAATGGCAAGGGTCGTTAGGACCTTTTAGAGAAAGCAATACATTCATTTGCATGAATGAATGAAAAAATATACAAAAGTTTTTACACTTTTTATGTCAGTGAATATTTCCCACAGTAGGTTTATGGCACTGACTATGATGACATCCCACAATATATCTGTATTTAAATGTATATTAGACTTTTTATTGGATTTTCAGGCTAATGTAAACAGTATAAAACAACAAAACCATTGTTTTGGCCAATAGAACCTGCAATTTATAAAATGTAGCCTATAAAATAATATCATATAACACATGTGACAACTTGCTTCAATTAAAATGACAACCTGATTCAACATACGTAGCCTACCTTTGAAAAATAAGCAATTTTTACCTTTGACTAGCCTTTATTATCCCTGTGTGACAAGTACTGTAGCCTCTGCTTCTACCAATTTAAATAATGTTGTTCTGTCATTGGTTAATATCACCGGAAATCTCGAGCTCGTGTTTATCGGCATTATTGCCACCAAACGCTTTGATCCCGCGGGACTGAAGTTTGTTCGTTCAGACGGTATGAATGAAACAAACGGAAAAATAATCCCAACAAACACGAGATAAAGTGTAAAGCAGTACAATCAGTTTAAAGGTAAGAATACGCATTTATTGTCGTGTAAATTGATAGTTTATGTAATATTTATGAGGTCTTTATTATTGTTTAAGTTTATGCACGGTAGCGTAGTCTTCTCTTTATGTGAGTTATAAACTCCAGGACATACATTTCAAGTGTTGATAAGTGTTGGTGGATTTCTCTCGGCTCAAGTGAATAAGCTTTGTGAGTGTGTGTTGGTGAATAGGGGAGAGCCTAACACTTTTTGACTTTCTCAGTTTGTGTAAATCCACTAAGGGTTCAGAGTATTTCTTTTTCCCCGCATTAATTTCACACGTCTAGTACAATTGTGTGGTTTTGTTTCATTAATACAGCGTATACTTTTTTTCTTGATTTACCCCGAAAGAATGGAAGTAAAATGTGACAACATGCCCCATAGGTGGGGTACATTGTAACATGTGAAGGGCACATTGTAACATGACCATATGACAATGTTAAAAAATGTTACTGATCTAATCAAAAAAATCTACAAGACAAACTAAAATATTGTCAATAAAATAAAAGTATCAAGTTTTTCATATAAAATAATGGCATTTTTTTTAATAATTAAAAATAAACAAAGTTTTGAGTGACAACAAACACCACAAAACACAGCTATACAGCATAGTTCAAAACATAATAATAATTAATAATTTCTGAACATTGACTCTCAGTCTTTATCACCTTTTTCTCATGGTTTCTCAATAGAATTCATAAAAGAATAGAATAGGACAGTTCTAATAGGGGCACTGCGCAACTGGGATTTAAACCCGGCTCGTGTCTTCTGCTGATTAGATCAGAATTAAAGAACTATCTCAACTGTTAAATAACAGATATAAGATTAAAATAATATCAGATTTGCCTAATTTTAAATAAACACGAAAAACAGAGATTAAAAATTTACTTCAGTAAGAAATGTATTTTTGCTATGGTTAAATACATGTTCAGTGATATCTTCCAAAGGTTTTTTAATTTTGTGGCATTTTTTTCCTCTATATAGTGTTGATATGGCAACTAGTCAATACACTAAGTTTCGTCATGCTGGCATGTGTGTTAACACTAGCCCCGCGTTAGTTTGACCCGCTCACCCCTACAGTTGCATTATTTCTGGACTTTATGAAAACTTACTTCCAGCCTGTGATGACTTTCAGCACTTCAGACAAGGAAACTACTGATGCTGATATGAGTTTTTATGATTACATAGGCTATTTAGCAGGGTAGCCAGTAGCTGACATAATATAGGCCTAATTGTTATGCTTTGAGGATGCAGTTGGACCACTGGAACAAAAACCATTTGTACCATTGTACATAAATCTTTATTTGCTTGTATAAAGTTCCTTAAGGTTATAGATTTACACTAATGCTGTTTAAGTAGCCTATGTGCTGTTTAAATTCAAACAAAAACGTCCTTATACTTCTGCTTGTAAATGCCTTATTTTATAATCTTATAAGCGCATTAGTAAAACAGCCATATTGCTTGTGGACATACAGTAGCCTACAGTATGTGTGTTTGGGTGCTTGGGAGCACATGACCAGGCCCAACAAATGCATGCGATTAATTGAATACTGCACATGTGTTTTGGTGCTCTTTGTTCAAGCAGCTGAAGTTAAACCCATGAATGAGTGCAGTATGTGGTCTATCTCTAGTGTGTTTACATTAGCATTCCATTCCAAGTCCATAGAGGCAATAATCAGCTTTCCTCTGCCTGGTCCCATGCTGCATGTGTGGACATGGATAAAGCTCATGAAGTCTAACACCTTGACCCTGTGATTGAAGCTGGCCAATGACAAGTGGAGAAGTGTCTCAGTTCACACTCCATGACCTGGGTGCTCTTGGTATTGGGCGATTCTCAAAAGCATTGTGAGCTAAGTTGATGGTTCTATGATTAGGCTTATGATGCTTTTGAGAAATGCACCCCTGGGTGGTATGGTTTGATGCATTGCTGTTTTAAACGCAAGGAGCAGCTTCACTGCCAATTATCACCAAAGATAATGATTCTGGGTTGCAAATCAAATTTTGGCTTTTGCATACGATATACCTAGAAGTATAATAAAAACCCTATTTATGCACAGGTGTATTTGTCATGTGACTAATTTAATCCATAACTACCAAAACAAGGTTATTTAATTAGGAAAATTTACTGATTGCACAATTAACAATATCTTTATTTCTGTCCTTTTCTTTACATGTAAATAACCCAGTGTTCACCCCAAGAAATGAATTGAGAAATGAATTATAATTGCGTTTAATTTTTATTGCCAAAGCATGATTTGTCCAGCAGATGGCGCTCTTCCTCAGTGTACAGTGTGTTTGGAAGGGACTTGTTCCATCATTTCATATCTTTTTCATAAGACTTTCTTGATATAGTCACTTGTTACCACATCTGTTTCTGTTGCCATGCAACTTTTTAAGTGGTTGAAGTTTTTCTGTATGGGTGAATTTCAAAAAAACATAAATTTCAGCACAAAATTAATAAGATATTTAGTGTGTGTGTGTATTTTTTATATATATATATATATATATATATATATATATATATATATATATATATATATATATATATATATATATATAAAATTATACACACACACACACACCGATCAGGCATAACATTATGGTGAAGTGAATAACACTGATTATCTCTTCATCACGGGACCTGTTATTGGGTGGGATATATTAGGTAGTAAGTGAACATTTTGTCCTGACATAGTTGATATGTTAGAAGCAGGAAAAATGGGCAAGCGTAAGGATTTGAGCGAGTTTGACAAGGGCCAAATTGTGATGGCTAGACGACTGGGTCAGAGCATCTCTAAAACTGCAGCTCTTGTGGGGTGTTCTCAGTCTGCAGTGGTCAGTATCTATCAAAAGTGGTCCAAGGAAGGAACAGTGGTGAACCGGGGACAGGGTCATGGGCGGCCAAGGCTCACTGATGCACGTGGGGAGCGAAGGCTGGCCTGTGTGGTCCGATCAAACAGACGAGCTACTGTAGCTCAAATTGCTCAAGAAGTTAATGCTGGTTCTGATAGAAAGGTGTCAAAATACACAGTGCATCACAGTTTGTTGCGTATGGGGCTGCATAGCCGCAGACCAGTCAGGGTGCCCATGCTGACCCCTGTCCACCGCTGATGCCTGATTTATATATATATATATATACACTCACCTAAAGGATTATTAGGAACACCATACTAATACTGTGTTTGACCCCCTTTCGCCTTCAGAACTGCCTTAATTCTACGTGGCATTGATTCAACAAGGTGCTGAAAGCATTCTTTAGAAATGTTGGCCCATATTGATAGGATAGCATCTTGCAGTTGATGGAGATTTGTGGGATGCACATCCAGGGCACGAAGCTCCCGTTCCACCACATCCCAAAGATGCTCTATTGGGTTGAGATCTGGTGACTGTGGGGGCCATTTTAGTACAGTGAACTCATTGTCATGTTCAAGAAACCAATTTGAAATGATTCGAGCTTTGTGACATGGTGCATTATCCTGCTGGAAGTAGCCATCAGAGGATGGGTACATGGTGGTCATAAAGGGATGGACATGGTCAGAAACAATGCTCAGGTAGGCCGTGGCATTTAAACGATGCCCAATTGACACTAAGGGGCCTAAAGTGTGCCAAGAAAACATCCCCCACACCATTACACCACCACCACCAGCCTGCACAGTGGTAACAAGGCATGATGGATCCATGTTCTCATTCTGTTTACGCCAAATTCTGACTCTACCATCTGAATGTCTCAACAGAAATCGAGACTCATCAGACCAGGCAACATTTTTCCAGTCTTCAACTGTCCAATTTTGGTGAGCTCGTGCAAATTGTAGCCTCTTTTTCCTATTTGTAGTGGAGATGAGTGGTACCCGGTGGGGTCTTCTGCTGTTGTAGCCCATCCGCCTCAAGGTTGTGCGTGTTGTGGCTTCACAAATGCTTTGCTGCATACCTCGGTTGTAACGAGTGGTTATTTCAGTCAAAGTTGCTCTTCTATCAGCTTGAATCAGTCGGCCCATTCTCCTCTGACCTCTAGCATCAACAAGGCATTTTCGCCCACAGGACTGCCGCATACTGGATGTTTTTCCCTTTTCACACCATTCTTTGTAAACTCTAGAAATGGTTGTGCGTGAAAATCCCAGTAACTGAGCAGATTGTGAAATACTCAGACCGGCCCGTCTGGCACCAACAACCATGCCACGCTCAAAATTGCTTAAATCACCTTTCTTTCCCATTCTGACATTCAGTTTGGAGTTCAGGAGATTGTCTTGACCAGGACCACACCCCTAAATGCATTGAAGCAACTGCCATGTGATTGGTTGATTAGATAATTGCATTAATGAGAAATTGAACAGGTGTTCCTAATAATCCTTTAGGTGAGTGTATATATATATATATATATATATATATATATATATATATATATATAATTTATTATTATTATTATTATTATTATTATTATTTACTTTTATTTAAATCATCAATGGTCTCAAAAACTTTGACAGGTTTTGTGAAATTCACCCATAGGTCTGAATAAGGTGTGTTTAGTTAGGTTATGTAAAGTAAAAGGATGCTTGTGTTTGCTTTTGGGACATACTTCTAAAATTATGTATTCCCTGGAAAAATGAAAAACACCTTGGTGTGAGGCTTGATTTGGAGCCTATTTTTGTTATTGCGTATAAAGTTGGGTAATGATAAAGTTCACAAACAGATGTCATCCTTTGCGAGAAGAACATTCAAGGGTGTTTCGTAAATGTTTGTCGTGAGCTTGAACAGGGTATGTGTACGAAAGGGACACTGCGGCAGCGTGACCGTGTGCTGGTCAGAAAATCCACATTGGTCATAAAAGTTCAGTCACTGAGGTTCAGATCACCCAGCGGGGCTGTGTGCCCACCTGCAGCCTGATCTGCCCTGGCAATGAGTCGGCATTCACTGCCACACTCAAGGCCAAAGAGACAACATTAATATAACTGGGTTAATACAGCTATAGCCCCATGTCCACTTTTTTCCCCCAGTTGATGCAATATCATTATTCAGTTTTTTTGGCAACACTTTACAATAAGATTTTATTATTAACATTAGTTAACTACTTTAGTTAACATGAATTAATTAACAATACCTCTATAGCATTTACTAATCTTAGTTAATGTTAATTTCAACATTTACTAATATATTATTAAAATCAAATGTTTTTTTTAACATTAATGCACTGTAAACTAACATGAACAAACAACGAACAGCTGGATTTTTATTAACTAACATTAACAAAGATTAATAAATACTGTAATGAATGCATTGCTCGTTAGCTCGTGTTAGTTAATACAGACCTTATTGTAAAGTGTTGCCAGTTTTTTGTGATTTTTCTGATGATAAAAAAGCATTTTATAAACATTATAATTGAAATTCCATAATTGTTTTCATAGTTTCTAAATTGCAAATTAGCACACATTTTTATCATTCTCAACACTTTTAATTCAAATAAACGTGCAAGAAATATTGCAGAATTCCATTTTAATAAATGCTACGCTTTGTCTCTGAAACGTATGATGCACATTGATTTTAATGTTAAATAATTAACTATTTTTTAAATTTATATAACCACTTTTCTTTGAAATAAGCTTACAACAAATCTAGCACAATTCCATTTTAACAAATACTACACTGTTTGCTCTTTGCAACTTAAGCACATTGATTTTAATTTTGAATAATTCATTAACTTTTTTTTTTTTTTAACTATTTAACCACTTTTCACCAAAATAAACTTACAACAAATCTTGCACAATTCCATTTTAATAAATGCTACACTGTTTGCTCCTCGCAACTGATGATGCACATTGATTTTAATGCTAAATAATTCAATACAGTTTTAAAAAACACTTTAGTGTTTAAAGGATTAATGTTTTATGTGCTCATATCGGAAGTATTGATATTTCAAGATATCCATCCCTACTCTATGCGCTCTATCTGATCCATGTGTGTGTCTATCTCTGGTATAGTTTGGTGAGGTTGCTGATCTAACAGCTGATTCAATCCCTGGGTCTCTCATCCCCCCACAGTCTATTTATGGCAGATTCCCCTGTAGGACTCAGTTGTCAGGCCATACATGGAGTCCACTGGTTGAGGTTACCTCTCATCGAGTGTGTGAGCATGTGCACTAGCATGACTCTCAATAGACTGTCACTCTGGAGTTGTTAGCTGAACAGGATATTCAGAGAATTGCAACCTGCGGATTTTCATTGACCGCTTCTCCACAGAGATTCTTTGGAATATTTTTTTGCATTAGGACGCCATTGGAATTTTCTAATTTCTTTACCTGTGTTGTGTTGTTTTCTTTAATTGGCTGCTGTATCCTATTTTTTCCTTTCCTCCCTTCCTCTCCTTCTCTTTTCCCCTTTCCCTCCCCCTTTTCCCTTCCTCCTGTCTATCATCTACACCGTTATTCCTTTACATCCTTTATTCATATGGATCAGCATCCCGTCGTTTTTAGGGTGGAGTATGATGGGCGTCTGCTATCTCTTCACCTCTCATCATTCGCAAACTGACCTGCACTTTATACAAAACACTCTTTAGAAACTTTTGCATTTGGAATAGTTGCGTTTGGACTCTACACATGAACTTGGGAAGCTTTTCTAGGCAGTAACCAGTAAGTACCATTTCCATCTTCCTCCTTTTTGTTTCTCCGTCTACATGTCTGTGTGGTGGCAGCCGTAAGCCCCCGGGCTGAGCCGGCTTTATTAAGCCCCATGATAGCGTAATCCCCCTGTGACTCCAACCCACCCTGATCCGCTCCCTGCTGGACAATGGACAGGTTGGGAAGCATGTGTCAGTGATTCTCGTCTGTGTCCGTCCTCTTACAGCTCAACAGGTATGTTCTGACAGAATCTTCTACTGTTGAATGTTCTGCTGCTGATGGTGCTGCATAGTTTCTTTACCAAGAAACTTTCTAATTTTGGTGTTTGTTTTAAGAACAAATGTTGGTCTGTCCTTGCTTTTCTCCTATTGGGCCAAAACTGTGGAATAGTATTCCGGTTGAAATATTTTACCCAGGCTGTCCCTAGAGTATAAGGCTTCATCACTTATCAGAGTTTTGACTCTCCTCCTTCTCATTGCATTGCGGTCAATGGTTTATATTTGTCTATTTTTAACATGGTTTTGTACAGCACAGTGGTCAACTACTGTTGTTTTTATTCTGCTTTATAAATACATTTTAATTTGATTTGATTTGATATTGGCTATGTGTAAAACCATAGTATACGGAGGTGCATCAACGCACATCTGAATCTTGTCTAGTAAGATGCCTTCTAGTTGGTTTTGGAAGTCAGAATAGATGTAACCCTCATTTTCTATGGTATCCCACAGTCCTGAGAGTTTGCTTCGGTAGTTAGTGGAATAAAGAGGAGGTGTAACGATACCCTCATGTCATGATTCAATACATAACACGATACTAAACTCATGATACGATATTATTGCGATACTCCAAGACATATGGTAAAAGGTTAACAAAAATGTACTGTTGATTAAAATGCTAAATTTGGGATTACATTGGGGGTGGAAATGAATAGGCTTGGATTTGGTGCTGGTAACCCAATGCACAGGACAATAGTGACACCAGAATAAAAATATTTATGATTCTGAAGCTGAAAATACAGAATTATTTTAGACGAATATGCTTGCACTCTGTCAATGACTAGATATATTTATATTTAAATTAATGTAGGCCACTTTTTTCTGGTAACCTAAGACATTTGGCATTATCAGGACCCACAAATATTCCCTTTATAGATTAAAATAACTCACTTCTGGCGGACCGCAGACTGCCGGAAGCTAGTTATTTTAGTCTATAAAGTTTTAAATATGGATATTTTTCTTACACAAACACATCACTTCGCTTCAGAAGGCCTTTATTAACCCCCCAGAGCCCTGTGGAACACTTTTATGATGGATACATGCACTTTTATGGACTTCAAAACAGAAACAAGAAGTCACTGCCATTATTAAGCTTGGAAGAGCCAGGACATTTTTTAATATAACTCTGATTGTATTAGTCTGAAAGAAGAATGTCATATACATCTAGGATGACTTGAGGGTGAGTAAATCATGGGCTAATTTTCATTTTTGGGTGAACTATCCCTTTAAAACACACTTGGTTGATTTTGCTTGTGGAATTTTTCCCTGAACATGACATTATTCCTATTTCTTTAAATGGTAGGTTTTAGAGAGAGCCAATCTATATAAGAACTTGAGATTCGGGGTGGCTTTTTACTAGTACCCACCTAGCAATGTCCTAGCAACCACCCATAACACCCTAGCAACCACCAACAACACTTGAGTATTGTCAAGTCACCTTTATTTATATAGCGCTTTATACAATACAGCTTGTTAATGCATTTTGGCTGTTGTTCAGCTGAAGTCAATTTAGTGTTGATTTATTTTCATTGTAAAGATAATCAATTATTAAATTTGTTAATCTATAAAGCAGTTCTGCAAAAATGCTCTCAAATGTTCTCATACAACAGCGACAGTAAAGTCAGATCAATAATATTGTTGAATGTTAAGTGGCAGCAAGTTTTACTTGGACATGCAGAAAGCATTCAGATTTTCTTCAGAACATTTCCTTCAGAACAAGTCTAGTTAACAGGTTTGTTATTTGATTTGCATTGACATTTATTAGTGAAACTGAAGGGTTGGGAAGTTGAATAGACTTTTCACTTGAGACAATTTGTCATGAAACACTGATATCTTTGCACTGTGATTTTGCTCATGAATGTGAAGGTTAGGACTCGCTGTGCCCTCAAGTCGTCTGAAGCTCATCTAGAATCAGCTGATAACGGCAGGGTTGTAACCGGAGTGTGTCTGAGGTCTGTGCCAACATATGCTGGTATGTCTAAGCCTGGCATCCCATGTGTGTTTATGTTTGCGATGTCTGGAGGAGCGTGCAACCACATCAAGAAAATCACCTGCTCCTGTGGGTGCTCAGATGTTCACTAACAAGCAGTATTTGCTTTTTAAAAGTATTTTCATTATGTTGTCATTGAGGTCAGGTGTTAATTACTGATTATTTCTGCTTATACATGATTTGGAGTGATTAAAAAGTCACATGCTACTGCCTCAGAAGAATAAAGATTGGTCTAGCAGACCTTAAATATGAGACCGGCTAGAACCCCATAACCTCAGTGACTGAAACAGTACCCTGTCCTGAAGATGACCTCCTACCTTATGAAAAAGAGCATGCTCAGGTCTAGAGCCATGCAGTGTTGGGCAATGTGATTGAATGAAATGTCAAAAAAATGTTTGGGGTTGGTAAGATTTTCTCTTGTGTTCACCAAGGCTGCATTTATTTGATCAATAATGACAGTAGTAACTGTTTTCTATTTAAATATATTATAAAATGTAATTTATTCCTGTGATCAAAGCTGAATTTTCAGCATCATTACTCCAGTCTTCAGTGTCACATGATCCTTCAGAAATCATTCTAATATGCCGATTTGCTGTTCAAGAAACATTTCTTATTATTATCAATGTTGAAAAGTTTGTGGAAACCGTGATATATTTTTTTTCAGGATTCTTTGAATAGAAAGTTCAAAAGAACAGCATTTATTTGAAATAGAAATAGAACTATCACATTATAAATGTCTTGACTGTAACTTTTGATCCATTTAATGCTCATTACCGAATAAAAGTATTAAAAACATCATACTGACCCCAGACTACAGCATTTAAGTTATTGTTCCATCTCTGAATTTTTGTTATATTAGCAATTTAGATTTCAAACTTGTATCTTGCTTCCTATATAAAGGAGCAGTAAGGGATTTCTGAGAACGCAGTTGAAAGTGTATCGGACCGAGCAGCACAACACACTTACCAATCAGCAGTAGGGGGCGTGTCCACTCATGATGGGGGAGGAGAGAGAGTGGCCCTCTCCCAAATGGCACACTTAATATGCACTTTTGGTCTTGTGGACTTACAATGACTTACAAATGGGTGTCCCATTTGTCATTTTAGGTTTCAGAAGGGTGCTCACGAGCGCCCCCTTTGCAGTCGATATGCGCCCTCAATGCACACTTTTGGCGAGCCTGCACTGAAGTGAGCTCTGCAGCAGACTTCTACCCGACAGTCAAAGCAGCGTTACGTCACAAGTGCAGACTCATAGGAAGACCGCGCGTGTTTAGGGTGCCACTTAGGACAGGGCCAGTGAGTAAGAGGGAGATTTGAAAAAAACTGGCGATTAACATCCAACTCTTGCTTGTGTATATACTCTTGTGTACTGCATGTTAATTTTTTGTTCTTCCTTGTCGTTCATTTGTCAGCTTCATTTTTCGCAAAGCATTATTTTGCTTCGCTTCAGCTATGATAAAGAGACATTCACTCTTGCATTTGGGGGCGGAGCAGTGAAGGGAGAGGTGTGTTTGTTTGGGTTGATTTCAAATATCAACAGTGTTTCTCAGAAATTTCTTACTGTACCTTTAAGGGGAGGGGAAAATCTGTGTAATTCTTCTGAACGGATATAGTAAAACATTAATTGGAGCTGATAAATGGGGAGAGTGAGGTAAAATGTCTTGCTCCTTTAATCTATCAAAAATGTGCATAATTTTTGTCCCACGTTTTTGCATTTTAAAGTAAATGCTTTGTATGGTAAAAATACAGGTTTTCTGTAAGGTAACATTTTATTTTATGCCCAAGCAAATTTATTCAGTTCTCAAAATACTTGGTGCATTGCCAATGCACCAAACCATATTAATGATTTGGCCAAAGAAAGTCATGAATTATTCAACTAAGAGTGTTGTGAGGTAAAGAAGTAATTTTTATGAATCTAACTTTTGGAGATCATCGTTTCAGTTAATGCACAGTTGTGGGAGTTTATTTGGTGACATTAGGATCACTGGACTTCCTTTATGAAACATGCAAGAAATGTCTGTGTAAATTGCTTGTAAAAAACAATCTTATGTGCATTTACATTCATTCATTTAGCAGATGCTTTTTATCCAAAACAACTGTAAAACTGTCACAACAATTTATGTCAGAGCAGTTTTACAAATGATTTGCACAAATTTGTTCTTGTGCTTTGTCAAGGAGAGCCATTATGTGGTCTTGGTCAAGCCGTTTCTGAATATGGATTGTAATTCTGGGAAACTAGAAAACTAGTTGAGCTCTGAAGTGCATGTGTGTTGATGTGATCCTATAAGATCATTACAAATCACACTGTACAACATGGATCTAATAAACTTGGGTATGATATGTATGTTGACTTTACGATGAAGACACCTATTGAATCGTAGATTGACACAAATTAGTATAGAACAATAAAACTTCATGAGCATGCGCTAGTGGTAAACAGCGCAAGATGAATCACAAAGATGAATTGGCAATTCTGTTTTTTATGTGCGCTGAAAAAAGAGGAGGAAGCGAATGAGGAGAATTTGGACTAGGTCATGACTAGGGAAAAGAGGCCAACTTGGTATGCCAATTTTGTAAATGAAGCTTGAGGTAAATAGTTTTAGTGCCATGTCGCATTGATCAATACGCCAGTCCATGTTGCTTTTTTATTGGTTAATCAGTAGACGTAGGTCGTAGCAGCAAACACACTGCGAGATGATCATGCTACATTTCTGACACTGTCAGAAAATTATCGCAGGCTATCTTTGGTCGCAAGGCCGTGACAATGGCCACGACCACAGAAATCACCAAGATTGGTCATCTTTTGTCTGGTACAGCCCAAAATCATACAATGTCTGCCGGGCATAAATGTGGACCAGTTGGGTAATTGTATGCAATTGGTGGTCTGCACAGTCACTGTGGTTATGAGGCTGGAAATGGCACTAAGCAGCCCACATACATGGCACCGTGTGTGTGTGTGTGTGTGTGTGTGTGTATGAGGCCTGGAGCCAGACTGTGTTATTGCAGCTGTTGAATTAGCTGCACCTGCCCTCTCTGTCAAAACAAACAGTCAGATATCAACACTTAGTGTCAACACTTAACCCCTCTGTTTTCTTTTTGTATTTCTTTATACTTTTATTATTGTCTCAGAGTTCTTGTTATTGTCTATGTATATATATTTTTTAAAGCAGAGATAAACTTTTTTTTATTTGAGGATGGATGATGTTTATTATAGGTTATATATTTAACCAAGATTGATTCATTATTTAACTATAGGGTTGCACAATATACACTACTATTCAAAAGTTTGGGGTTGGTTAGATTTAAATGAAATTCTCTTATGCTCACCAAGGCTGCATTTATTTAATCAAAAATATAGTAAGAACATTTATAATATTGTAAAAAAATTATTAAAATTAAAAATAACTTTTCTGTTCTGTTATAAAACTGAATTTTCAGCATCATTACTCCAGTCTTCAGTGTCACACGATCCTTCAGAAATCATTCTAATAGGCTGATTTGCTGCTCAAGAAACATTTCTTATCAACATTGAAAATAGCTGCTTAACATTTTTGTCAAGACCTTTGATAGAGACCTTTGAATAGAAGAAAAGCATTTATTTTAAATATATTTTTTGTAACACTGTAAAAATCTTTACTGCCACTTTTGGTCAGTTTAATGCACCTTGCTAAATACTGTAAAAGTATTAGTTTCTTTTTTTAAAAAAAGCATACTGACCTCAAACTTTTGAACGATAGTGTATAATAAATTTGTATATATTATTTATATATTATATATGTACTTAAGACCATGCTATGATATGCATTGCGATAAGATTTTAATCTATTGATCCATAAAGTTTAGGAAGATCTGGTACCATAAATGTTGTGGAAGTATTCTGGATTTTAAATCTCATGATCGGCTGGATAATGCAGTAGATTTTAGTACAGAATGCCACTTCAGGAAAAGATTTGCTGTTCATTTAAGAAGGTGTTTTCTTTAGTGATTTCTGTCCTTCTGATGCATGCAAAACTGTTGCTGGAGAATGAATAAGACTTTACCCAGACCAGTTAAAGTCACCATGAAATCAAAATTGACAAATCTTTTTTTTTTTTTTTTTATGGAATATTGCAGTATTATAAATGATTTATCCGTGCACATCATTATTTTAAATGCATGTGCCCTCATAATCTTTAATCAGAATAACTTCCCTTCCTCTTGCAGCAACATCCACCAATAGCAAACCACAACCATCCAATCAATTCCCCATGGACAAAATTAAATCCAGGGGTCCGTTCTTCGTACCTCGCTTAATACATCTGAGATGATTTGACAGATTCCAGTTCCCCTTCGAGGGAACTCGCACTGCGTCGTGATGACGACACTTTGGGAACGCCCTCAGCGTAGCGCATCTGAAGCATGAATGAAATTTATTCCAATCCTGATTGGTGTTGCGTCATGATGTAGTAGATGACGGCGTACCCGGAAGGTACAAAGGGACGCCGGCTCGCACAACACATTAGCTTTTGCTCTTCAGCTAAGCGCTCTGTGTTTGTAAGTCTTATTTGGTGTTGTTTGTCTCACGTCTGCACAAGCACGTTACTATGGCGAGCGAGCATTTCAGACGGTGTGTACGAGAAGCTGCCGGTCCGGGTATTGCACTCACGGCTGGCCATGTTCAAAGAGGCCGGCCAGGCTCGCGAGCCCCGTGGTTCTGGGCCCACGGCTGCCGAGGCAGCGCAGCGCCGAAGATCATGGGGCTCACAAATGGACCTGACCGCGGGGATTGGGACTGCTGAGGCATCTTCCCAATCCTCATCGGAGGGTTCAGATGTTCTCCCTCCTCGTGCGGAAGCCCGCGAAGCGGCTTCTTCCCACGAGGTGGAGAACCCGATGCTTCAGCTGTCTGGCTCTGAGGAGTCAGATGTGCTGAGCATTGATGCGGGTGCAGTGGAGCTAGAATCACCACTTTACTCACCCGCTCAAAAATCGACTGGCCACAGGAAGAGCAAGTAGTTCAGCCACCAAGCAAACTGGACGAACGCTTTTTCAAGCGCCGGGCTCAACCTCCACGCCGGGGCCTTCCGTTTTTCCCAGACTTGCACAATGAGTTGTGCAAGTCGTGGGAAAAACCTTATTCATCCAGACTTTCTAACCCCCCAGTGCTCGATTTCTCTAACGTGCTCGGGGTGGCGGAAGCTGGATATGGGACACTGCCGCGGGTGGAAGAAGCTCTCGCAAGCTATCTTTTGCCCGAGGCCGCTTCGTCCCTTAAGGCCCCGGTGCTGCCCACCAAGCCATGCAGAGACACCTCCTTGCTGGTGGGCAGGGCTTATATGGCGGCTGGGCGGGCTGGTAGCTGCCTGCACACAATGGCTGTGTTGCAGGCCTACCAGGCCGAACTCCTAAAGGAGTTAGATGAAGGTGAGGGTCCCTCTCCGGAGGACATTACAGAACTCAGGAAGGCCACCGACTTGTCTCTCCGCATCACCAAGGAGATGGCCCGTTCCATCGGCCGCTCCATGGCTGGTCTGGTATGCGTGGAGAGGCATCTCTGGAAGAGGCCATAGAACGTGTTCCTCTGCCAGACAGGGAGTCCGGGTTCTACAGCCGGTACTTCATAATTCCCAAGAAGGATGGGGGGTTGCGTCCAATAATAGATCTCAGGCACTTGAATCGTTCTCTGAGGAGATTCAGGTTCAAGATGCTCACAATTCCAGCCATCGTGAGGCAGATCCAGTTCGAGGACTGGTTCGTCACGATAGATCTAAAGGATGCATACTTCCACATTTCCATCCTTCCATGTCACGGGAAGTTCCTGAGGTTTGCTTTCGGGGGCGAAGCATTCCAATATCGGGTTCTTCCCTTCGGCCTAGCTCTTTCCCCTCGCACCTTCACCAAGTGCATGGATGCAGCATTCCCTTCGTTCCCTCGTCATATGGAAGAAATCTTGGTTCCTGTCCCAAGGACCAGTGCTGGGAGCATCATGTTGCCAGAAAACCGTTTCAACCGATGCCTCCCTCAGTGGTTGGGGCACGGTCATGGACGGCCAATTTGTGAGAGGTCTGTGGGAGACCCGGCATTCCTCCTGGCACATCAACTGCCTGGAAATGCTGGCGGTCTACAAGGCTCTGAGGAGCTTTTTCCCGGACCTCCGTGGCCACCATGTCCTGATACGAACAGACAATATGTCGGTAGTTTCGTATCTGAATCGTCAGGAGGGTCTGAGGTCGCGCCCTCTATGCAGACTGGCACACCAGATCCTCCTGTGGTCCCAGGGGAAACTGTCGTCTCCCAGAGCGATGTACGTCCCCGGGGACCAAAACCAGGGAGCAGACGTCCTGTCGAGGCTGAAGTGGAATGTGTTTTCCACTTGGTGTAGAGAACGTGAGGTGGACCCAGTTAACTGCCCAGTGGCTTCAGTGCTGGAGTTCCTCCAAGATCGTTTCTCCGCCGGGCTTACCCCATCCACACTTAAGGTGTATGTGGCTGCCATTGGGGCTTTCCACTCGCCTGTAGGTGATGGGCCTTTGGGGAAGCACCATCTGGTTGTATGGTTCCTCCGTGGGGCTCGGAGGATGAGGCCTGCGACTCGTTCCAGAGTCCCAACCTGGGACCTGGCGGTGGTACTTGAAGGGCTGGCTGAGGCCCCCTTCGAGCCACTGGAGTCGGCTGAGGCAAAGAACCTGACCCTTAAGGTGGCCTTTCACCTTGCAGTTACCTCTCTGAGGAGAGTGGGGTATCTCCAGGCCTTGGCGATTACGCCGACTTGCCTGGAGTTTGCCCCTGGTGGAGTGAAGGCCATCTTATATCCAAGACTTGCCCAATATGGCATCTAATATGGCACGGGCAGTGGTTCTTCAGGCCTTCCACCCTCCACCTCACGTGACAGCGGAAGAGGGGAGACTTCACCTGCTCTGCCTGGTCAGAGCCCTAAGAATTTACTTAAAGAAGTCTTCACAGTGGAGGAAGTCAGACCAGTTGTTGGTGTGCTTTGGCTCACCCAAGAAGGGGCTGCCTGCTTCAAAACAGACAATCAGTAACTGGATTGTCCAGGCAATAGCCACGGCTTATCAGGTGCGCAATTTTCCTTCACCTATAGCCGTGAGGGCTCATTCCACCAGGGGCATGGCCTCCTCGGTGGCCCTCCTTTCTGGAGTCTCGCTTCAGGAGATTTGCGAGGCGGCCGGGTGGGCCACCCCGCACACCTTCATAAGATTCTACAGTCTGCAACTCCCTGTGACGCCTGGCGCCAGAGTGCTCGCGTCCTAAGTGTGCCTGGGTTCCAGCTTCACACTAGGGCATGCGTGATTACGGTGTGGCATAGTGGGTATATCGTTCCCAAAGTGTCGTCATCATGACGCAGTGGGAGTTCCCTCGAAGGGGAACGTCTCGGGTTACGACTGTAACCCTTGTTCCCCGAGAAGGGAACGAGACACTGCGTCTCGCCCGCCACACCTATCACGGGCAGAGCACTTGCTTCATCGCAAAGCTAATGTGTTGTGCGAGCCGGCGTCCCTTTGTACCTTCCAGGTACGCCGTCATCTACTACATGACGCAACAACAATCAGGATTGGAATAAATTTCATTCATGCTTCAGACGCGCTACGCTGAGGGCGTTCCCAAAGTGTCGTCATCACGACGCAGTGTCTCGTTCCCTTCTCGGGGAACAAGGGTTACAGTCGTAACCCGAGATGATCTTCTAATCGTGATAACTGATCTCTGGCTAATTTGGTTCTTCAAACGAATTTGCGGATTGGATTAAAATATCTGGATTAAGTTGTCTGAGATTACTGCGCGTTCCTGTGTTCACTGAAGAGGGCAGATGCATCGATACTTGAAACCACAATCAGCAATCAGCGATTGGCTGGCGGCAATGTAATGACATCATATAATTAAAACGTGGCGAAAAACTCGACAAATAAAAATTAAAAAAAACAACGAATTTCTGGACCTTTATAAGGAAACAGCCAAGCGACTAAAACAACATTAAAAGTTATAATAGATAAATGAACTGTGCACTGTTTATTTTAAACATGATTCCCAATTATTTATATTCACGATTTATAGTATTTGTAAACCCTTTACATTTTTATTTCAATGTTGTAATTAGCAATTCATTTAATTTTTAATTCAATTTGAAGCAGATTTGTTACGTGACAGCATTAATTAATGTTTCTTAAGGGTCAAGATCAAGTTATCTGCCTTTCCTGCGCTGCATTAAGCCACTCCCATAATATCCGTCATCACTCAATGCACGGCTCAGATTAATGTTACATCATGTGTGTAAGACTCCAATAAAATTATAAAGTAATTATTCTATCAAAAATAAATCTCTCAATCAAGTGGCTGTCTATAGTATTATACACAACATTATAATATTATTTACAAATACATTTTTATATTATTATTATTATTATTATTATTATTATTATTATCATTTAAAATTATTATTGCCCCTGGTTCCGTAAGGAACTCTTGTAATAAAGTAGCAGTGGTTGGGACAAATTTTAACTATCAACGCTGCTTAAAAAGATGCGATCTAATCCTGCTTACATGAAATAAGAAGGTTTAAGCTTACGGACCTGTTGCTATGACAGCAAGTCCAGGATGAGCTTCAAAGAACCAAACAATCCAAGATCACGCCAAATCGTCAACAATCAAATCCAGCTAACTGAGTTAGCGACGTACGAAGACTGGACCCCAGCTCTACATTTGTTCTTGTTCGAGAAGCCGTTTCAATAGGATATACGTCATAATAGGGGAGAAAAGACTATCAGAACTTCCGTTTCATGACGACTTTAATGTTTTATGTTGACAGTGTGCAAAATTTGAGACAATAAAGATTCTACTTTAGAATCTGTTCTGCACTCTGTAACTATTTGTTTTGGTTTGCATAAAAGCCATGTTTTGCTCCCCTCTCTCTCTCTCTGTGTGTGTGTGTGTGTGTGTGTGTGTGTGTGTGTGTGTGTGTGTGTGTGTGTGTGTGTGTGTGTGTGTGTGTGTGTGTGTGTGTGTGTGCGCTCGCGCATGTGCGTTCCTTATCACATTAGCTCTGCAATGTGTCACCATTTGATTTAACTGCTACAGAGTCTGAATATAATTCATCCATAAATCTCCCACTCCCACTGGTATTGTTTGCAGCTCACCGCAGTCTGTCATTGTCCTTTGAGGTTCAGCTGTGGCTCTTTCCCTGCTATGGTTTAAGAAACATCTTTCCGAAATAACATCTGACATCTCTCCAAATAGGAGTTGAATTTGTTGTTAGTATGGCGGATGGAGATACAGATGTTATAGGGCAGTAGGATAATAATATCCTGACAGCAAATGCCAGAATTAAACACTCACTTTTAAATGGCAGTTAATGGAGAAAGATACTTTCTGGGCCCTATTTTAACGATCTGAGCTCATGGTCTCAAGCGCATGGTGCAGGTGCACTTAGGGCGTGTCCGAATCCACTTTTGCTAGTTTAATGACGGATAAAAACTGTCAGCACGCCAGGTGCTTGGTCCAAAAGGGTTGTACCTAGCCTAGTCATGGGTGTGTTTTGGGCGTAACGTGCAATAAACCAATCAGAGTTTCATCTCCCATTCCCTTTAAAAGCCAGTTGTGCTTGCGCCATGGCGGATTCGCTATTTACATGGTGGATTTTCGAGTGGAAAGACTGAACGCTTCTCCTTTTGTTCCTTTTATTTTTAATATTTAAAAATGTTTGTGTGCTGCTGCGTGTCCCTGTGTGTAATAAGTAGAGTGTATGCACATTGTGCACCCGCCTATAGGTGCATATTACTAACACGCTCTTTAAATAACACAAAAGATACTGCGCTATTGACTTTAGACCAGGTTGCAGTTGGTCAATGGCGCAGTCGTTTTCAGTTCCTCAAAATAGCAACACGCCAACAATGCGCCTGAACACACCTTGTTTTCAGACCTGCATGGGAGCGAGTGCATTTGCTTATTTAAACAACGTGGCGCTGGACATGAAAATGATAACTGTGTCGGGCTGAAACTAGCAAAAAAACACTTGCGTCGTGCCTGGCGTCACATTGCACCAGGTGAATGATAGGGCCCTCTGTGTGCAGATGGTGTAGTTATGGCATCTGCCAGCAGGGGAAAACTGGCCATGCTAACCAGCCAAATCATACCCTCTTGGTACAGATTGAAACTTTGGCCAACTCCATTGATCATTACAGACTTCAGATGGCACTTTCTTGTTTGACAATGCTCTGTTCCTGTCTGTAGTGGATTTTGGATTACAAGAGAGATTGAAGAATGGAGGAGTTTGTAACGCAGAAGAAGAATGAAGGAGCACAGGTTTTGAGTAACAGTGCAAATGAACTGATGTTCAGAATTAATTCCTTGTGTAGATCTTTATCGTCGCTTTATGTTTAGAATGGTTGTTGATGCAAGATCTGCTATTTCCCAAAACTGAGCCAAGAACAACTTTCGAATAAATATCATGGGGTGATGAGGCCTGTGACTGATTCAGACTCTTCACAACCTTATAAGAGCAGAGAATGTAAGTCCTCACCATTTGTAAACCTCAGAGAGAATGATGTGTGCTGTGTTTGGAATGAAAGTTATACATGCATGTATACATACACATGTAATCTTGTAATCTTTGAAATATGACTGTTTGCATTTTTAATTCTGAGATTTATTTGTGTATTACCCTTCTACAGTTAATATTGTATAATTAATTCAGTGAATGGCATCCAGTTATAATCTTTTAAATAAGACTATTTTGCATTTGGTTTTATTTGAGATTAATATTTGACTTTTTTTGTAATTTGGGATTTTTTTTTTTTTTTTTTCTTCTTACCCATTACTACAATTAGGCCTGGTTTCAAATACATGGCTTAGATTTAAGCCAGGATTAGGCCTTAGCTTTTATAAGCATGCCTTAGAAAAAATAATTACTGGTGTGCGTCTTGAGACAAAACAATGGATCTGACATATTTTAAGATATATCAGTGCAAGTTGCTTTAATTTAAAATAGCTCAAACATGCATTTTAGTCCAGGACTGGGCTTAAGCCTTGTCTGTGAAACCGGTGGTTAATTTATCGTATGATTAAAGATAGGGTTGGCAATTTCGTAGAGGCTAGCAATAGCCAGCTAGCTTTGAAAGGATAAGATCCCACCCTCCCTTCAGAGCATCTCCAAAGCCACCTCTCCTCCAAAACACATGAACGTACAGCCAGAGCCTGCAAAGCGTCATGAGAGACAGAGTTAAATTACCTCATGTCTCAAAGCACATAACATTACAATAAATATGAATGTAAACAACTTAAAGAGTTCTGACTTGTACCACCTGACTGCTGCAGATTCATTTCGGCGTTGATAGTGTTGCCAGAGAAATGCATATAACGTCACGGGATGCCATCTTGTAATTACTGGTTGTTTTGGTTCAGGAGGAACTGTGAAAGGTGGGGTTTTTTGAACGTGTTCGTTGAATGAACGGTTTAATGACTCACTCACTCAGTGGCGTAACAGTATAACTGCGCTGAGAGACAGCCTGTCTAGAACGCGCAGAGATGCGTAGTGCTGCTACTACAGGTGAAATATCAGCAGAAAGTCTCTCGTCCAGTCAGATTTGAGGATCGGAAGCAGTTGTTATACATATAACAATAGCCTAAGAAGCTTATTTTCAGGTTTATGTTCTGTTATGTGGACCTTTATTTTGACATTTTCTTCTGTTTACTTCACTTCCTGTTTCAACGCTCTGTTTAGTTTCGGTTTTATTAGTTACTTATGTCCATGTTTTCGTGCCTGCTGACCACAATGTAACACATAATATAGGTGTATAGTAACACATATAACACGTTTAATATATAGCAATAAATAAATATAAATAAATCAAAATAAATAAATAAATAATCGGCGATAATACTGCATATCGCGCTACTGAGCCAGTCAAAATTACCGCAAGGCAAATTCCTTCACCGCGACAGCCCTAGTAAAAGGTATTTTTACGAAGATACATCTCTCTTTTTTTTTTTTATTATTATTATTATTATTATTATTATTATTATTATTATTTAGACCACTTCTATTATTGATTACTATTAGGATGTGAAGAGTTTTAACCAGAATAACAAAGTGTTTATGAAAATCATTGCCTACCTTACCTTTAATTCAGTGAATGATGTCCATTTTAGATAAGACTTTTTTATTTTGAGATTAATATTTGATATTTGATATTTTATATTTTATTATGACTTTACTATATATACTGTTAATGTATTGTATGATTAATTGAGCGAATGGCATGCATTTATCTTCTTATTGTTTATTTGATTTATTTCAGGTGATTTATTTGTAACACTGGAAGTTCAAATCAAGCACATTGCATTGTGGGATACGGTTTTGCGTCATGCATTGTTTGCTAGTTGTATATTTCACATTTTGGCATAGTAGGTCCTCCAGATATTCTGTGCATATTTATTCTGTATACAAAATGCATACTGTAAGTTTTCTATCACAAAAAACAGTGCACAAAGACTGTTGGAAGGAGGAGGATGAGATGAGATGAGAATAAGAGTGGGTAAAGACAAGTCCTTTTGAGGAGAGATAATGAGACATATTGAGATGGTCTAGGCTTGGGATCCCAATAGAGAAACACTTCTAATCCACGGCTTCATCTCTGTCTGGGAATCCAGCCTCTAGTGTTTGAGGACGTTAGAGATCCACACCTGACTCCTGTCTGTAAGGTATGTTCGAATGGTTGTTCTCACAGTGCAGTCTGTAGTTCAGCAGTAATTTAAACAAACCTCATCCTGCCAGTGAGCTCTCTGTGTCCTAATAAAGGCAGAAGACGGAGACCAGAACAACTAGAGAATGTAGTCTGACCGAACTCCTCCTCCTCCAAGCTGTGCTGGGACTGCAGGTTAAATGTATGAAAGGGTTTTTATAAGATTCAAGAAGTGATTTGACCATTTCTACAGTCACTGTGATGTCTCTCATATTCCCATAAAGAGATACTTTTTTATTACTTTATGATAATGTTAGTCTCTGCTGTGGAAAAGATAAATTGTGTCAGAAATAGAAAGGGGGATCAGTCTAGTGTTGTGCCGCATCCAGTGTAGACAGTATCATTGATTATAATGGGTTCTATTGTCTTTAGTCGTGTCACACCGCTCATGTTCAGTGTACACGGTATAAGAAAGGTGATTATAGACTTTCTGCTTCCATCTTCTATATCTAGATATTTAGATATTTTAAAAATGTTTTTCTAAATGGCTTCAACGAAATTGCTTAAATTTCCCTTTTCCATAGCTCAAGAGATTTAATTTGTGTTAAGTATCAATTTTATAATAGTATTTTCTCATAAAATTCCATCAGATACATAAAACTATTTAGACAATAGTTGGTATACTGTACAGCAGTAGTGTAGAGCTACATAAATAACATGCAAAGCATAGTTCTAGAGCTGGACAAATTGAGAGCAAGCAAAGATCACGATTCTGAACAGACAACTAAACAAAATATCGTGTAATTTACTAGAGATTCTGACCAAATGTTAATTGCTGCGGTCTAAAAAAATCTGTGAATCATAAAGACTTCATTTGTTTCATTACTGGATGGATCAGCATTTTTGAACAAATCTCTTGAATGAATGATTCAATGACTCACTCATAAAGACTTCACTTGATTCATTACTGGATGAATCAGTGTTCAACGACAAATACATTTTTAACAGCCACTTGTCGCCACCTACTGGTGTAACGATGTAATTGATACAATCTTTATTTGAAGCAAATGGTGATTTACTCTTATTTTGATCACTACTGTAGACATCAGTGCTTATATCTGAACTTTAAACTTCCCAGTACTTCTGTGATAATTAATGAATTATTGTAAGACAGAAATAATGATACTGAGTGGATGGAAAGACTGTTGGTGAAGCTGTTTCATACCTGTACATGACAACTGCTCTCTCTGGATCAGAATACAGATCTGAGTCGTACTTGTCTAAGGTTTAGTAGAGCCGAATCGCAGAATTTTGACAGTGTAACATTCTCCATTTAGTCTCATTGAAGTCACCATGAATTCAAAATGGACAATTCTTATTTTTTTTACAGAATTTTTCAGTGCTTATAAACGATTTCACTGTGCACAACATTCTTTTTTTTACGTTTTTATTCATATGCCTTCATAATCTTTAATCAAAAAAGTTCACCTCCCCTCGAAATAATGTCTGTTCTTTTCATGACGTGTGTCTCTGCAGAGGGTGGGACTAAATATCCTCCACAACTGGCTGCAAACTGGCCAAGGACAAAATCAAGTCCTGCCCTACATTTTTTTTTTTTCCCTCATTCCAGAAGCTCTTTCTGATATATGTCACAGTAAGGAAGAAAAGTCAATCACAACTTCCATGCCAACTTTAATTAATGTTCATTATTTGTTATTGCAATGGTTGCTACATCTCAGATGAGCACAAACCTTTGTAACGTGCAAAATGGTATTTTAGGGTATTACATTTAGGACTATACTTAAGCATCAGTGCCTGTCACACCCTGTGTTGGTGTCTGTATACTTCAATTCCCACTTGCTTCTAATGCGTACCTGCACAGCACACACCTTTTACAGCAATTACAAGGGCTCGTGTCAATAAATGTCAAGTAAACAACAGCAAGTGGCCATCTGTGTTTGAGCATGGCGTAATCTCTAGCTTAGGTCAGAGCATTTAGACTGAACTTTGTTGTTTTTGTGTGATGTCTGTTCTTCCCACAATGCTTTGATATGGCCCACTGTTCAACTTTGTCTTATACGAACAAGATAGTTGCTTGGCAATTGCACTAGCAGTTCCTTGAGTGATGAATGTGAAATCAGTCTCAGATTTGAATCCTGATTTCATTGTGATGTCATAGACTACACAACAGAGTGCAACACTCGCAGAAATTCTTCATTCAGAAAAGTAGTATATGAAAATCAGATGCATTGTAAAAAACACAATCATGTGTAAATTGGCAGTTCAATGTGAATCTGTTGATATAATCATTGATTGATTAATATTGAATCTCTTGATTCAGTGATTTGAAATACACTAAAGCGAAATATTATTACAGTATAAAATCACTGTTTTCTATTGTAATATATATTTAAATGCAATTCCTGTGAGCTGAATTTTAAGCATTATTACTCCAGTCTTAAGTGTCACATGATCCTTCAGAAATCATTCTAATATGCTGACTTGCTCAATAAACATTTCTTATCAATATTGAAAACAGTTGTACTGCTTAATATCTTTGTTTTTACTGTTAACTGCATGTTATACATTTTTATTCAGGATTCTTTGAATGTAAACTTCAAAACAACAGCATTTATTTGAAAGAGAAATCTTTGGTAGCATTAGAAATCTCAGATTTAATGCACCCTTGCTGAATAAAAGTATTAATTTCTAAAAATACATACTGACCCAATACATTTGAATGATAGTGTATACAAATATATAACTAGTTTGAGAGTGTATGGTGACTGACTTGTAAGTTATTGTAAAAGATCAGGGTATCTATGCAAAAAATGAATGAGACTCCTACTATTACACTATCAGATATGCATACATTATTATATTACTTTGTTTCATCATCTCACATTATAAGTTTTGTCCAGATATACTGTGTTATTGACCTAACACAACCCATCTGACACACTCATAGTCCTGCGTAACCAGCTACTAACCTCTAAATTACCAGAATAGACTGTCATAACTCCTTGGCTTACTGGAAGCATGGAGTCTAGTTATTTATGTTAGTGTTTTTAGGTCTCAAATGTACTCTCTAATTTTGCAGTAAGGGCAGGTAAATTAGATATCTCCTTCTTAACATCAACTACTTGGTCTTAACTACATAAAAATCTTGTATACATTGTTTTTATTGTACAGTTTTGTTTATTTGTGTCCTAGAATTGGCTAAGGGAAAAGGAAAAGTAGAGGTATGACTTCCAGGAGTGAAAGGAATATGATAGATGAGTGAGGCAGTGTGGTGAAGAGCGAAGAGCACATGCACAGCAGAGCCGGATAAACATAAGTTAGCCACTCCTCCTTGAGGTCTCTCAGCCAATCACGGCACATATTGCCTTATTAAGGGCAGCAGTGCTTGAGAGGTCCTGTAAGATAGAGGACAGAGAGATGGACATGTTTGCACGTGCATGTGCTAGTATTATGACACTCTGGCAAGTATGGACCGGGTTTTCTTAAAAAAGCAGCAGTCAATTACTATGCTATTTCAGCTTTTACTATACAATTACAGCTATTACTATTGCTAGGATTCTTTTAGAGCTAGTTTTTTAGAGCTTAAAATTTGGATTATAAATGGATATACTTGGGTTAATCATGATAAAACAATATTTTGTTGATTTGTATTAAGTTGTACCTGTTTTTAGTGTAACTACTTTTCCCATCAGATAACATTCTGAATTTCATGAATACCATCAATCTCATATATGAAATCGCTCGGGATAAGGACAGAAACATTGTCAAGTTTGCATGAATACACATTGTGTGCAGTCTTGTTTTACATATAATGTCCAATTGTCCATTGTACTGTGGCATACAATAGAATTACTTGCAAACGTGCCAGTAAAAGCAGCTATGCTGTTATTCAGGTAAGGGCTGGGCAATATGGCCAAAAATATTATCACAATATTTTTTTCCATATCATACAATATTGATATTTATCCCAATATTCATTTACCATTAATAGGGAAGGAATGCTTTCCACATATGTGACCCTGGACCACAAAACCAGTCATAAGGGTCAGATTTTTGAAATTGAGATTTATACATCATCTGAAAGCTGAATAAATAACCTTTCCGTTGATATATGGTTTGTTATGATAGGACAATATTTGGCTGAGATACTTCTTTTTCTATTTCAGCTATTTGAAAATCTGGAATCTGAGGGTGCAAAAAAGTGTAAATATTGAGAAAATCACCTTTAAATTTGTCCAAGTGAAGTCCTTAGCAACGCATATTACTAATAATAATATATTTTTAAAATATATATTTACGGTAGGAAATTTACAAAATGTCTTCACTTAATGTCCTAATGATTTTTGGCATAAAAGAATTTTGACCCATACAATGTATTGTTGGCTATTGCCACAAATATACCGACTTATGCGACTTATGACTGGTTTTGTGGTCCAGGGTCACATATTTGTTATTGTTAGACCTTGAGAATGAATGTAAACATGTAAACTTGTTTGTTCACAATTAAACTCCGCAGAGTAGCTACCCTTTAATTTAGGGCCCCATGAAATCCATATTATTTTTCCCTAAAGATTCTGTTTTATGATTTAATACAAATTTATATAATCTTTAACCATTTTAATCAAGCTTTTAAAATGTAATCAAATGAAAAATAACAATTAATTTACAACAAAACATTGCATTTTTATTTTTTGTCAAATAAGACAAATCTATTTTTTGCACAACAGAACTGTATACATGAACTGTATACATTTAAAACATGGATGAAAAAAATCTTGGTTTTATGATATTACTTAGAAATTATATTATTATTATTATTATTATTATTACTTTGAGAAGTACATTTTAGTATGCAGTAGATGTGTGTGAGTTTGTGTATCAGGCAAAACCGCAATCTCGATATGATATCATTTATCACCCAGCCCTAATTCAGGCTAGCTATAGCTGACTCATGAGTTTTACACATTGTTTAGTGCAGTGTCTCTTCTCCCAGAATGATTTAGAAGTCTCCCTATTCAACATACTAAGAAGTTGATTAGTGAGAAATATAAAACATTCTGGTAGGTGCATGGGTCCCCAGGAGTTGAGAAACACTGGTTTAGTGAACCTCGCAGGACCTTTGGCTCTTGGTGCTCCCTGTAGTGCACACTATGACATTGTCAACTTAGGTTGTATTGGCATATACCTGTGTGGGCCTATTGCACACACTGCTAACAGTGATTTGCAGCAACAAAGCGATCAACAGTCATTTACTTTTCAGTGAGAGTTTTGAGGCAGTTTGATTAACAGAGACACTTTAGTTGATGTGACAGAGTTAACTTCATGCATGGAAGTGCTGACAAAGAAGTTCACATAATTACACCGCGTTCCAAATGATTAAGTGTCATAAACATTAAATTTTTTTGTTTTTCAATTAAACTCATGGATGGTATTGTGTCTCAGGGCTCTTTGGATCACTGAAATGAATCTCAGACACCTGTGATAATTAGTTTGCCAGATGAGCCCAATTAAAGGGAAAGTACTTAAGAAGGACGTTCCACATTATTAGGCAGGCCACAGGTTTCAAGCAATATGGGAAAGAAAAAGGATCTCTCTGCTGCCGAAAAGCGTCAAATAGTGCAATGCCTTGGACAAGGTATGAAAACATTAGATATTTCACGAAAACTTAAGCGTGATCATCGTACTGTGAAGAGATTTGTGGCTGATTCAGCGCACAGACGGGTTCGTGCAGATAAAGGCAGAATGAGGAAGGTTTCTGCCAGACAAATTCATCGGATTAAGAGTGCAGCTGCTAAAATGCCATTACAAAGCAGCAAACAGGTATTTGAAGCTGCTGGTGCCTCTGGAGTCCCGCGAACCTCAAGGTGTAGGATCCTCCAGAGGCTTGCAGTTGTGCATAAACCTACTATTCGGCCACCCGTAACCAATGCTCACAAGCAGAAATGGTTGCAGTGGGCCCAGACATACATGAAGACTAATTTTCAAACAGTCTTGTTTACTGATGAGTGTCGTGCAACCCTGGATGGTCCAGATGGATGGAGTAGTGGACGGTTGGTGGCTGGCCACCATGTCCCAACAAGGCTGCGACGTCAACAAGGAGGTGTCGGAGTCATGTTTTGGGCCGGAATCATGGGGAGAGAGCTGGTAGGCCCCAAATGACATCGGCAAAGTATGTAGAGTTTCTGACTGACTACTTTCTTCCATGGTACAAAAAGAAGAACCGTGCCTTCCGTAGCAAAATCATCTTCATGCATGACAATGCACCATCTCATGCTGCAAAGAATACCTCTGTGTCGTTGGCTGCTATGGGCATAAAAGATGAGAAACTCATGGTGTGGCCACCATCCTCCCCTAACCTCAACCCTATTGAGAACCTTTGGAGCATCCTCAAGCAAAAGATCTATGAGGGTGGGAGACAGTTTGCATCAAAACAGCAGCTCTGGGAGGCTATTCTGACATCCTGCAAACAAATTCAAGCAGAAACTCTCCAAAAACTCACAAGGATGCAAGAATTGTGAAGGTGATATCAAAGAAGGGGTCCTATGTTAAGATGTAACTTGCCCTGTTAGGATGCTTTTGATTGAAATAGCTTTTGATTTCAGTAAATATGACCACCTAATGCTGCAAATTCAGCAAATGCCCGTTTTCAGTTCTTTACAACCTATAAAATGTTTTAACTCTGTTGTGCATAATAATTTGGAACAGTGCATTTTCAGTTTTTTATTTTTGAAATAAATAGTTATCATTAGGAGGTTTGTTCAATAAAATTCGAATTATACCCTAATGGTTGATTGATTATACTGACTGTCATTTGCATTGACTAATTATGAAAATCAGAGAATGGCTGTTTTTTTGGCATGTGCTTTTGTCATTTCTATTTGTTTTTTTTTTCCTCCAGAATATTTCTATATAGTTTACTTTTATTTCAGTTTTAGTCTAATACTTATTACTTAAAATTGAACTTTAGTTGCCAAGTCAAAATTGCCAAAATAAATTTGTATTGTTTTAGTTAAAAATAACACTGGCAGTAATGTTGGCAAACAACTGTTTAGCAACTAGGCAACAATTTTCAAGAATAAATTAATCATAATAGTTTTTCAATAAAATTAATAATCAATTTGATTAATTAATCGTTATTGTTAATACAGCAAAAGGTATGTGAGAGATATGTGTAATATACTAGATGGTGTAGTTACAGCATCTACCAGTAAGAGCTAACTGTTTAATGCTAACCAGCTAAAACTCAAAGTCCCCCTGTGGTGAAAATCAAGTTTTTAATATGATTTCAGACAAACCATGTGCTAATTCATAAGTCAACACCATTGCTGAGTATTTTCTCCTTAAAAGTCCAGTGAGCTAAAGACGGTCTCAAAAACTTGGTTTAAAATCGCCAGTTTTTTTTTACGTCACAAACTACCTTGTAACCAGTCACATCAACGTGTGGGCGGGCTTTAGCATATCATTAACTATTCTCTGAAGCAGGGGAGAAGCCAGGTTATCCCGGTATTTTTTTTTTTCTTTTGATATGAAAAATCGGGTACATTTATCAATATAGCGGGTGATTTATGTATATGATGTATATTACGATGTGAACTATATGCCTTTCTCCACTGAAGGTCTAATGCTGCCTTCACGTGCTATCAGAAATTTCATAATTCCCACTTCAGAAGTCGTGATTACGAGCTTGTTGCATTCAAGTGTTTTGTTGTCGGAATGAACAGGAATCATGGAAGAAACCATGTTTATTCTTGCCTATTTATTGGGAAAATCTTATTAAAACCAAAATTATATGTAGTGTCACATGCGCTGACAACCATATAAACATTTACGATACTATCCAGTCCGCTTTCTGCTGATTCTGTAATTTCGTTCAAATGCAGGCTATTTAAAAAAAAATGCTGTGTATAAACAATTCAATACGCTTCAAATAATTACTTGTATATGTAAATTACATTAATGTCAAGACAAGACGATCTAGCTGTTTTGTTGGAAAAACTAATAAATCCTGTCACAGCATTAGTTCCCCCCGCCACCATATTTAAAGTTTATTGCACGCCCATCTCGGGAATTTGGGTATCAAAATTAATTCTGAACTTCCCAGTGGTAAACACGACATCAGCGGGCGTTCATCTGCAATTTTTACCTAGGAAACTTGTATTTACGATAATTCCGATAGCACGTGAAGGCAGCATATGTTGTTCAAAGCATTTCTAAGGATACTGATTTTTAGAAGCTGTCTGACTCTGAGATGGCGAACGGGAACATGGTTTGTGTAACATTAGCAACACATTATTAGCTGTTTGATAACGTAGTCAAGCAAAAGGCTAATCATACTGTTTAAACTGATTAATTACCGTTATGTGTCCGACGTTGTAAAGAGCGATACATAAAACACATTACCATTCTGATACATTGACTTCACTCTTCCACTTCATCTTCTGAATCAGTTTTTGGTTCAAACATATGTGGCTGAATTAAACCAGTATTTCCACCTGCCATTGTGCAGCGTTTACTACAGTAAAGTTGACCGAGTGGATCTCTGAGCTGGTGTGAGTGGAGGCAGGGCTAATTTGCTTATTCATGGAGCTGTGTATACTAAATGAAGCAAGGGTGTAGAGCTTAGGCTTGCTGCGATAGTCTGTGTTGCCGGTGTTAACGGTGTTCAGCTGCAACACCAGTTACATCACTTGCCCACCGTGGCACCACCCCCACTGTCGTTACAGTAATAAAAATAATTTAATTCAGTTAGAGAACAGACACTACAATTAAAAACTGAACATGTCTGCTTAATGCAGTGTGAGCCGAACGAGATTCACAGCACAGACCAGCAGCAGGAGTCAGATTTCATTTATCACGAAAGTGAGGAGTTGACTGAAACCAAATCTTCCGCCATCATCTTGTCAAAGCGAAATGTAAAAGCGCTTAAGTGAGCTTGTCATTGTACTATTTTGTTGTTGTGTTTTTCATTAAGAATAATATTGAACACACCATTCAAGCAATTCACCTCAGAATTGGCGCTAATTCTAAAGCGAAAGTAAAATGCGCACGGCCACACGGGCATTCATAACGGTGCGCATCCACTGGTGCAGAGCGAGTGTTTTCAGTTCATTCCTATGGATAGGAATTAAGTGAAAACACTCGCTCTGCTCCGCACCGTTATGAAAGCCTGTGCGGCCGTGTACATTTTACTTTCGGTTTAGAATTAGCGATTTAAAAGCCCCCGCCAGTGATACCGGTATTACCGTTGTCGTCACACGTCGATTAAGAGTTACATTCAAGCTATTTTAAGGCATGGAAAAAAGAAATTCGCAGGAAAAGACGTTTAAATATGTCATTTTGGTGATAAAAAATGAGTTTTAAGGGATAAAATTGTTGGGGGAACTTTAACGTCTTGCACTTTTGCAGTGCAGCAGAAGTAGAATCCAGATGATCCACAAAATGTCCTGTTGCACTCGTAGCAGTTAGCATAGAAGCTCAAAATGGAAGATAGCTTTTATCTTTGTTTTCGCAGTCTTTAGTGTGTGCATTGTAAGAATATAGCATTTTTTAATAACACAGCTTGGTTTTATAAAGCTTCACATTCATTTGCCTTGTTTTTCGGACTAAAAGATGTTAAAAACAGGTCGGACCTAATTAAAGGCTTTCATCTTTGCATCACTGAGTATTTGTGACTCCTGGATTGCTGACGCATGTGTGAGTGTGTGTAAATGTAGCAGCGTTCATGTCATAAGTCCTTCCACCGTGCACCCACAATCCACTTTTATCATCCAGGCTAATTTCTGCCTGTAATCAGATTACTGCCTGTGAGCTGCCTTAGCACCTCTCTCTCTCTCTCTCTCTCTCTCTCTCTCTCTCTCTCTCTCTCTCTCTCTCTCTCTCTCTCTTTCTCTCTCTTTCTCTCTCTCTCTCTCTCTCTCTCTCTTTCTCTCTCTTTCTCTCTCTCTCTCTCTCTCTCTCTCTCTCTCTCTCTCGCTCTCTCTCTCGCTCTCTCTCTCTTTCTGTACCACCCTCTCATGTGTTTGCTTTAGCCCTGCAGTTTTGCCTGTGTGCATTTCCATCACGTTGAGTCTGTCTGTGGCGGTCTCCCTCTCTCTCTCTCTCTCTCTTGCTCTCTTTCTTCGTCTGTCTGAGCCTGTGATTAGGTCTGTCTGTCCTTTTCCTCGCTTTCCTCTGTTTAATTCTTTCCTCTTCATTCCAACATGTTCCATAACCAGTGGATTACTAACTATCTCAACCATGTCACACAGTGCAGTCAAGGTAAGTGTGGAACTCTCTGTGCCTGGTTACTGTTATCAGTGAGGCTGATTTGTGGGGATTTGAGTAAAAACGGTTGCCAGATCATTGATTGAGTTACTGGATCGCACAGTTGTCTGATTTAAGAATGGATGGCTTTGTCTGATCCTGGAAAAATATTTCATTTCAATAGTTGTACAAAACAGAAGTATATGACTCTTGCTTTACTCTTGTTCTGTTGAGCATGAATATTGATTATTTGATCAGATGAAGTCTGAATACTTGTGATGTGCTAAAGGTTGCTGTAAACTTCGCATGTGATTGGTGATAGACCTCGATTTGACCATTTGGAGATAGTCTACATCAGCTGATGACTGTTGCCAAATGGATTGAAGTGGTCATTCTGCCTGGAGTCAGTGTAGATATACAGAAAGCCCTGTTAATGGAGATTTTCAAATAGAAAGAAGAAATAGATCGGCCATCAGTCAATCTGCTCTCCAGAGAACGGTATCAACCTTTTTTTTTTTTTTTTTATCAATTATGAATTCATATATAATTTCATCCATGTGCAGGCAAAAACAACCCACCTCTAAAGTAAATGATTCTGGATAGACTGATGTATATTGGCTAAGCTTATTATTCAGCCAATATCTGGCTGATAAAAAGAGATCTTCCGTTAGCACATTTTCTTCTTTTCAGTAAGTTTCAAATGTAAAATTTAATTATATTAATCAAGGTTGCATTAAAGGATAGTTCCCCCAAAAATAAAAATTCTGTCATTTAATTAATCACACGCATACATCGTGGTGCTCACGTGAACAGGATAAAAAGTGCGCACAAAAAGTATTCTCGTCGCTTCATAAAATTAAGGTTGAACCACTGGAGTCACATGGACTATTTTTACAATGTTTTTATACCTTTCTGGGCCTTGAAAGTGTTAATTAAATTTCTGTCTATGGAGGGGTCAGAGAGGTCTCGGATTTCATCAAAAACATCTTAATTTGTGTTCCGAATATGAACGAAAGTCTTACGGGTTTGGAACGACATGAGGGTGAGTAATTAATGACAGAATTTTCATTTTTGGGTGAACTATCCCTTTAAGGATTTCTGTTTAAAAAAAAAAATGTTATATATATTCTTTATATATTTATCACTGAATCCTGCAAAAATGTGTCGCAGTTTCCACAGAAATATTAGGCAGCACAACTGTTTTCAACATGACAACAATAATAAGAAATGTTTCTTGAGCAGCAAATCAGCATATTAGAATGATTTGTGACACTGAAGACTGAAGTAATGGCTATAATAACAAATGGATGACTTTAAAATAAATTGTTTTAAAATAGAAGTGTTATTCTAAATTTCATATTGATGTGAATGATGTGGATTTGGAAATTCCATGTTTTGCTATCCAGGATCAGGTAATCCATCTTTCTTTTGTGCCATTTTTTCAAAGCAAAATTGGATTGGATCACCCTCCCTGATCCAGATACACACTTTTTCAGATTACCAAATCTGGATTACTAGTGCTCTACGGAGCCCCTAAAGGGATGTGGTGATGGAAAAAATATGAGATGGGGGAAAAAATACTTCAATGCTTTTGCGTTCACTCAGAAAAGTTTTGCGTAGCGTTCACCCGAGAAACTGTGTTCGCTCACAAAGAACTTTTGACTGGGTCATCTCTTATGATTGTGCCAATGTAGTTCACAAACAGTGATAAAAACACTTTAAATTAAATATATATTACTTTAACAGTTAAACTAATCAAGAGCAAAATAAAAAAAAATGTGTGTGTGTATTACATGATACAAATGTTGTATTTTTGACCAGTTTTAAAGTTTTATTACATTTTTGTTCCTGAAATCCACCCTTCTGCTAGGTACACATACTGTAAAATAAAGTGCAACCACTGTTTTTTCATTTTACTATATTTTTGATCAAATAAATGCAGCCTTGTTGAGCATAAGAACTATTGACACCTTTCTCATCAGATATGAACATCAGCCATTGAAAAACAGTCAGCCACTAAACTTAAATCAAATCCTGTTGAAGTGGAACAGTTACTGTAATAGCCTGTCTCAGTCTGTCTAAGATGTTTTGTTAAGCCAAATATCTCCGTTTCAACTGCCAAAGTTTCAGAGTCTCATCTCTGTAGTGCCTGCAGCTGTCACTCTGTGTATAAACCTGAATGTAATGTGTTGATCATGAAAAAAAAAATGACCCCAGACTCAGTGTCAACACTAAAAAATGTGCTAATGGCAGGACATGATAATTACTGTTGTGCTGTCTACACGTTAGATCATAAAATCCTTCACACAAACCTTGTGTAAAAGTGGTTTACTTGACATCCGTCTTTCTGTACTGTGAACTACATGTGTTTTAACAAGGAGGGTGAACCTTTGAGCAGGGCCTATTTTTTTTACCCTGATCTCCCCAACTAGTATTTTTAGACAATGCCTTGTTCTCATCTCCACTGTGCTAATTTGTGGCTGTCAGCATCCTGAAGTGATTCTCTGGCAACCCTGGGACGGAAACTCGTCCACTAGACTTCATTTAAGCTAATTAGCATGTCTTCACACCCACGTTGACTTTGTTCTTCTCAGCTTGTTCTTGGAGCGAACCCTCCCTCCCCAGCCCAGGTGCTCCATTTGGAGGGGGTAAATTTATCAGTCGACCAACACTGGAGAATGTTAAACACAGTAACTCAAGCTGTTGACTGTACAGCGGGGTAAAAAAAAATTCACAGGTTTAAAGGGATAGTTCACCCAAAATAAAAATTTTGTCATCATTTACTCACCTTCATGTTGTTCCAAACCTGTATGAGTTTCTTTCTTCTGTTGAACACAAAAGAAGACATTTTGAAGAATGTCAGTAACCAAACAGTTGATGGTAGCCATTGACTTCCATAGTTTTTTTTTTTTCCTGCTTTGGAAGTCAATGTTATTAAAATTGTTGTGGTTGTTGGCAACAGGTGGAGACATTCAGGATATAAATATGCTATTAAAATTTTTGTCCAACATAAATTTGTGTCTTTCCTGATTCTAATGAAATCTTGAGTTGATTACCTTCACTGTAAGCAACATTAAAATACATTTAAGTACACAAAACTATTCAAGTTAAGCTGGTAAATTCAGTTTGTGTGCACAAATGTTTAATTTTATTTACGTCAGTATAATACAGTTGTTTCTTGGATAGATTTTGTGACTTGTCTTGTAAAAGCCAGCTAACACTTAACAGAATCTCAGACATATATTTAAGAGTTTGTCTTGTTTCTTTTTGCAGGCTTTGTTGGTGAAGCTTCTGCTAAACTCTACAGCCCTGCACTACTAAAGAAAAGAGCAATAAGGTCAGAATACATGCATCTTGCCTCTTTAAAGACTTTTTTGTTTTAACCCCAACACTTGTCTTAGTTTTAAACTCTTCCCATTACTCTATAGCTGAATTAAATCCTTAATTAATCCCTTTATGTTCTTTAATACTTAACTCTAAATGGGTTGATAAGAGAGATTAGAGATTTTCTGCCCAAACTGTCTCATTACAGTAGCTCTGTTCCAAACCTCCGTGAGTTGCCTATCTACACAGCATTTATAAGGCAGTCCCAGCATGCACTGCAACAACTTAAATCTTAGATGGTGGACAAACCTACTAAATGCATAAATGTAAATGGACAAAGTCAATATACACTCAACTAAAGGATTATTAGGAACACCATACTAATACTGTGTTTGACCCCCTTTCGCCTTCAGAACTGCCTTAATTCTACGTGGCATTGATTCAACAAGGTGCTGAAAGCATTCTTTAGAAATGTTGGCCCATATTGATAGGATAGCATCTTGCAGTTGATGGAGATTTGTGGGATGCACATCCAGGGCACGAAGCTCCCGTTCCACCACATCCCAAAGATGCTCTATTGGGTTGAGATCTGGTGACTGTGGGGGCCATTTTAGTACAATGAACTCATTGTCATGTTCAAGAAACCAATTTGAAATGATTCGAGCTTTGTGACATGGTGCATTATCCTGCTGGAAGTAGCCATCAGAGGATGGGTACATGGTGGTCATAAAGGGATGGACATGGTCAGAAACAATGCTCAGGTAGGCCGTGGCATTTAAACGATGCCCAATTGGCACTAAGGGGCCTAAAGTGTGCCAAGAAAACATCCCCCACACCATTACACCACCACCACCAGCCTGCACAGTGGTAACAAGGCATGATGGATCCATGTTCTCATTCTGTTTACGCCAAATTCTGACTCTACCATCTGAATGTCTCAACAGAAATCGAGACTCATCAGACCAGGCAACATTTTTCCAGTCTTCAACTGTCCAATTTTGGTGAGCTCGTGCAAATTGTAGCCTCTTTTTCCTATTTGTAGTGGAGATGAGTGGTACCCGGTGGGGTCTTCTGCTGTTGTAGCCCATCCGCCTCAAGGTTGTGCGTGTTGTGGCTTCACAAATGCTTTGCTGCATACCTCGGTTGTAACGAGTGGTTATTTCAGTCAAAGTTGCTCTTCTATCAGCTTGAATCAGTCAGCCCATTCTCCTCTGACCTCTAGCATCAACAAGGCATTTTCGCCCACAGGACTGCCGCATACTGGATGTTTTTCCCTTTTCACACCATTCTTTGTAAACTCTAGAAATGGTTGTGCGTGAAAATCCCAGTAACTGAGCAGATTGTGAAATACTCAGACCGGCCCGTCTGGCACCAACAACCATGCCACGCTCAAAATTGCTTAAATCACCTTTCTTTCCCATTCTGACATTCAGTTTGGAGTTCAGGAGATTGTCTTGACCAGGACCACACCCCTAAATGCATTGAAGCAACTGCCATGTGATTGGTTGATTAGATAATTGCATTAATGAGAAATTGAACAGGTGTTCCTAATAATCCTTTAGGTGAGTGTATATGCAAAAATACATGTGTGTGTGTGTGTATAGGAGTCAAAATACACTTAATCTAAAATGGACTGCTTGACCCAATATTTGTTTGTGCTATGTGTTTTTGTGCTTAGAATAGGTCTTATCTCTTCATTAGCTTAGCAACATGTGCTAATGCCAGATAGCTATATAGAAACCAACTGGGTTTTGGAGCAGAGCTACAGAAGAGTGCTGCAGGATTTCTTGTGTTCTTCCATCAAACTATATACATATCCCTCTTACATCTTTATTCTGGAGTTTAAATAAATTAAATCTTTGCTGCTGCTGTTTCTGAACGGCATAGCTGTACCTCTGTTAGATACGAAATGGATTGTTTAAAATGAAGCTTTTGCACTATGGACCTCAGGACACTGATTTTGTGTTGTGTTAAGTATCTTGAGATAAATGGAATGGCTAGATGTTTTGGTTACTGTGGTCACAAATTGTGATTGGTCACGACACTGCACAATATATTGATTCTTCAATTAAAAAGACTTTTGCCTAGGAGAAGAAGAGGCATAGTCTGCTGTTATCATCACAGACCCAGAGTGTGTATGTGTGGGTGTTTGTGCGTGTTATCTTTTGTTGCTTCCATTGGTAAAGCTGTTAAAAGAGAAGAATGTGCTCCTGACATGCCTTTAATGTGTCCAGAATAAATCAAAACATCAGTTCTAAAGGAGTCCTGCACGATAACACAATATAGAACATAAACATGTTGTGTTTCAGAATGTCTTTAATGAAAAAAAGCTTATGAAATGGTTGTCATTGTCAATGATCATAATGTTTTGCCATATATCTTAGTTGCTGTATGTTTCATAGAATGAAAGTGGTATGAAAATTTTAAATATAGTATCTATATTAATATCTGAATTATTGTCAGAAAATGCATGACATAATAATATATTAATATTAATAAGAATAAATAATATTTAACAGAAATCAGAAGTCATACAAATCTAATTTTGTATGTTTATTTTTAATATCTGTAAATATATAAGCATTTTGTTAATTAATTTTAAATTAAACTAAGCACTGTCGAAATGCTTGATTCTGATTGGTTGGTATGTTACAAGGGTCTTGATTTAATTTTCTATATTTGAACGGGTATGAAGAAGTTTCAGGTTTGTTACAGTAGCATATCATTTCACATTATTTCTGGGCACTTTTAAACTAGTTAACTACAGCTTATTTCATTGGTGTAGGGAAGTACAGTGGGGAGAACAAGTATTTGATACACTGCTGATTTTGCAGGTTTGCCCACTTACAAAGCATGTAGAAGTCTGTAATTTTTATCATAGGTACTCTTCAACTGTGAGTGACGGAATCTAAAACAAAAATCCAGAAAATCACATTGTATGATTTTTAAGTAATTAATTTGCATTTTATTGCATGACATAAGTATTTGATACATCAGAAAAGCAAAACTTAATATTTGGTACAGAAACCTTTGTTTGCAATTACAGAGATCATACGTTTCCTGTAGTTCTTGACCAGGTTTGCACACACTGCAGCAGGGATTTTGGCCCACTCCTCCATACAGACCTTCTCCAGATTCTTCAGGTTTCGGGGCTGTCGCTGGGCAATACGGACTTTCAGCTCCCTCCAAAGATTTTCTATTGAGTTCAGGTCTGGAGACTGGCTAGGCCACTCCAGGACCTTGAGATGCTTCTTACGGAGCCACTCCTTAGTTGCCCTGGCTGTGTGTTTCGGGTCGTTGTCATGCTGGAAGACCCAGCCACGACCCATCTTCAATGCTCTTACTGAGGGAAGGAGGTTGTTCGCCAAGATCTCGTGATACATGGCCCCATCCATCCTCCCCTCAATACGGTGCAGTCGTCCTGTCCCCTTTGCAGAAAAGCATCCTCAAAGAATGATGTTTCCACCTCCATGCTTCACGGTTGTGATGGTTGATTCTTGAGGTTGTACTCATCCTTCTTCTTCCTCCAAACACGGCGAGTGGAGTTTAGACCAAAAAGCTCTATTTCTGTCTCATAAGACCACATGACCTTCTCCCATTCCTCCTCTGGATCGTCCAGATGGTCATTGGCAAACTTCAGACGGGCCTGGACATGCACTGGCTTGAGCAGGGGGACCTTGCGTGCGTAGTGTGTTACTAATGGTTTTCTTTGAGACTCACCTTCCTCATGATCATTGATGCCCCACGAGGTGAGATCTTGCATGGTGCCCCAGACCGAGGGAGATTGACCATCATCTTGAACTTCTTCCATTTTCTAATAATTGCGCCAACAGTTGTTGCCTTCTCACCAAGCTGCTTGCCTATTGTCCTGTAGCCCATCCCAGCCTTGTGCAGGTCTACAGTTTTATCCCTGATGTCCTTACACAGCTCTCTGGTCTTGGCCATTGTGGAGAGGTTGGAGTCTGTTTGATTGAGTGTGTGGACAGGTGTCTTTTATACAGGTAACGAGTTCAAACAGGTGCAGTTAATACAGGTAATAAGTGGAGAACAGGAGGGCTTCTTAAAGAAAAACTAACAGGTCTGTGAGAGCCAGAATTCTTACTGGTTGGTAGGTGATCAAATACTTATGTCATGCAATAAAATGCAAATTAATTATTTAAAAATCATACAATGTGATTTTCTGGATTTTTGTTTTAGATTCCATCTCTCACAGTTGAAGAGTACTTATGATAAAAATTACAGACCTCTACATGCTTTGTAAGTAGGCAAACCTGCAAAATCGGCAGTGTATCAAATACTTGTTCTCCCCACTGTATATACTATGGTTTAAGTGGAATAATTGACCTGAACTGTTTACTATTATTATAAGTTATTGAAAATATAATGCACATCAAGGGTGTATTGGCCATTGCACCTTTTTCTGCATTATTTTTCAATGATTCAATCAGTTATTCATCCTTGCATCGTTTCCATATCGGGTGTGTCTGAAAAGTTTCCATGAATGCAATCTAAACCTGTTTAAGCTCTAATTAGTGTTCTGCTGCCCTGCTTATGAGATTGTTGTGCATAGCGAATGGTGTGCTGTAAACGGGAGTAATTGGAGTGTGCTGTTTGGGATGGCAGGACTGGTACCATGGTGAAGGGGAACTCTAGATGTATAAATACCTTAACAGCTAATCTATTCCTGTGGTCAGATTCAAGTAAATGTTCAAGATCCTCTATGCTAATTCAGCTTAAAATGTCACACGGGAACACATTGGTAGATTTGGCCACATGCTCATGACATGCCACTGCCAGTGTAGAATTTTGGAGACAGACAAGTGCCAAATCCGTTCTAACATATTGAATCGGGTTGGAGTCATGGCCAAGCAGGTAGAGCGCTTACTGTTACGTCCTTGTTGGTCCTACAACAATATTTCTATCAACCAATCGGATTTTAGGGTTGCGGTTACACTTACTGTAGGTCCAGTCCCCTTTCAAAAAAAGCGCCAGAAAGACCTAAAATGTAATAAAACACATCAAGTCTACTGTACCTATATCTACATGACACAAACATGACATTTACTGAAGCATTATTGAAACCTCAGGATTGTTTTGAATCACGCACTTTCTGTTTTTGCCTTACAGCTTTGATGTGGATGACAGGACATCACTGGTTAGGAGTACTACAGATATTGATGCAAACATTCTTGCTGTGCTGCCCAAAGGTGAGAAATACTAAGATAACAATGTGCTTACAAAGGTAAAGGACGGGAATAGTGACATTTCTTAAAATACTTGTCTTTTTAGTTTCAGAGCTAAGGAAGCAATTTGAAACCACAATCAGAAGTCATCCAGAAATGAACAGGTACATTTGGTCTCCCAAAAGTTTTCTATGCATATTACAATTAAAATGGCATCTCTATATCTCAAACAGTTGAGTATAGGGTTAGCAATGTCAAGGTCATGGGTTCAATTCCCATGTAATGCATGAACTGATAAAATGTATATCTTGAATGCAATGTAAGTTGCTTTGGATAAAAGCATCGAATGTACAATGACTGATTGCTTTTGAAAACTCATATAGTCAGTGTTGAGGAATTGTTACCATTACAAATAAAATTATACATTTTTAAGTAACTTATGTTGCATCATTACTTTATGGAAAGCTCCGTCAGTCTTAGCCTCTCAGTCTTCCAGAATGTTGTGTTAACCCAAACACTACATAAATCATGCAGGAAAGAGAGGATAGCAAGAAGGTTGGAGGGGATTGAATCTGATGTTCCATCTGCTCTTACTACAAGCATGCAACACACAGCCGGCCTTGTGACTAATCGGCTACTGGAGGAGGACACACCACGCTACACACGTGCTTCAGATCCCAGCGATCCAGGCATTGTGGGTAAGACACCACAATTTATTTATTTCTGTAATGCTGGGTACACACTACAAGATATTCGGGAGATTTTGGACTGATTTCTCCCCTTCCGACAATCCTAGGTAAAGTCCCGATTATCTTGATGGTTCTACAGATTATTTTATCAGATTTTCCTGTGGTGTGAGGTGTGTTACGAGTGACTGAATCTGCTCGGAAAGAACGTCTGAGTCACCCCGATCTCGAATCGTAAATATTTAACATGTTAAATATTTATGATCCGAAATCCTGTCGTGTGGGGGGAACCCCTGAGGACAAAAGCTCACACGCTCTGGAGATTATCACGTGAAACAATACCCAATCAGAAAGCGAGCTGATGGAAGACTCCCCTCTGGCTTGCACTGTAACATGTAAAGTCCATGTTCACACCGTCTCCACGACTTCATCTAAACATTTTTCACCCCCCCCCACAAATTTTCTGTAAAAAGCAGTCCATACACTATAAGCGCCATTTCTTCTTGCTGGTCGTCCGCCATTTTTGTTTACTTTAAAGTCACGTTTGATGTGTGAGATTTTGCGAGAGGATTTTCCACGCGCTAGAGGAACAAAACGGTTAAATCTATCTCGTCATGTTTGTGGTCTCACATTTTGAAAATCTTATAAGATTTTAAAATATTTTAGTGTGGCCCAGGCTTTAGCAGACAATATACTGTGCACAGCTAAGGCAAGAGACACTATTACTGTTGTTATGTGTTGTTCTGTTATTTCGACAAACCCCTTTAAACTTTGGTACATAGGAGAAGAGGTGTGCTATAACTTTTATTAGCAATCTGAAACCTGGCGGACAATGTAACAGCTGAAAAAATCCCATAGACGTGCATTGAATAAAAATCCCAGGTCATATCTAGTGACCACGGTATCATTTTGGTCCAGTTAGCAATCACCCCGAACAACCTAGAAACCACACAACTAAAAAAAAAACAAAAAAAAAAACACTCAGAATACTCTATCAATGCCCTGGCATTGATCACACTAATCTAATCACACATTCTTCAGAAGTACATGAACTGGGGTCATGAACTGGATTTTTTTATTATTTTATAATGTGAGGTGCACTTATAGTGTTAATATGATTTTTTACAACAAAACATTTTCATAGTTTAGAAATAAAAGGTATTTTTCCTACCCTGATTTTAACCCTCTGATTTGAGCGCTCTGCTTGAAGGGGCATGTCTGCTGTGAGACTTCAGTGTAAACTCACACTGCTGTGATTGGCTGACATCTTTGCATATGAAATAAATGTGGAACCCTCTCGAATACTTTTACTACATTTTTACTATTACAGCTGTCGAAATTAATGAAACGTAAAAAGTGTTGATTTATTGCATTATATTTAGATCTATTCCCATCACATGGAAGGTTGAAGTGATCAGATGACAGACAGTCTGTTGATCACGGGAATGCAGCAATCTCGTCAATGCAACGCAATTCCTGCACAGTTTCTTTCACGAATGCTTTCACCATAACTAACAATGCAAACACGATGTAAATACAGTAAGAGATTCATTGTGTAGTGTAAGAGCTTCATTATAACAGGAGATTTGGCAAGTGTCCAGATAAACTTGCGCTGCGTGATCGACAGTTTCAACCATTATAAAGAGAGCGTTCTTTAAAGTAAAAATACTAGGATTGTTCATTATGAAATTAAATGTAATTACCGGTTTACAAATCAAATATGTTACAGTTTGCGGGGTCCTTGCTGGTTCCAGAACAGTTGGCACAGTCTGCTCTTTGAGCAGAAGTTTTTGGGCAAAGCCAGCACCATATTGCGACTTGTTCTCAAAACAGTCGTTGGTAAAAATGTACAGTACAAACATGCAAGTCAGCACTGACGTGATTAGGATGTTCATTAAAAATAAACTGAATCCATTTTTCTCTGACATCGGGATCCTTAGGCAGCTTATGCAAAGATGATGTTTTTCCTCAGCCAGGAACAGCACAACGCCTGCGTGGCGTTGCGATTTTGGTGGTGTTACAATCTTATCGTAAACAACTACTTTAGATCCAATCGCTGCTCAACAACTGAACACCAGTGGTCGGATACAACGTTGCGATGATGTAAAAGTAGGCATTGTTGTCTTGCTCCAGAGGCAGTTGTATGCAAATGATTGTGCCCCTGTGACATCAGATGCCACCTCTGATCCAAATGAAGCTTTTTTTACGGCTTGATTATATAAATGCTTTTTTATTGATGACGAGGACTTTTTAAATGGAACTTGCGGGATGTATTAAAGGATTAGTTCACTTGAAAATGAAAATTTTCTGATATTTTACTCACCCCCATCTCATCCAAGATGTTCATGTCTTTCTTTCTTCAGTCGAAAAGAAATTAAGTTTTTTGAGGAAAACATTCCAGGATTTTTCTCCACACCATTGACTTCCATGGCAACCAAAATGTTGAAGGTCCAAATCAATGCCATTTCAAAGCGCTTCAAAGGGCTTCAGAGGCTCTGCGTGATCCCAGCTAAGGAATAGGTTCTTATCTAGCGAAACGATCGGTCATTTTCAAAACAATTAAAAAATGAATATACTTTTTAACCTAAATTGCTCATCTCGCGCTGCTCTGCGACATGCCAAGGATTGCGTAATCACGTAGAAAAGGTCACACTAGACGTAGGCAGAAGTACCGCCCCCGTGTTTACAAAGCGCACATGCGAAGACTAATACAAACGTCCTTTAGCAAAAAAAAGGTAAAACAACGATGTTGGCCGATTTTGAAGTTGAAGATGGAGTGTTTTTTGGTAAAGGGCGTTTGTATTAGTCCTCGCACGTTCACTTGGGGCGGTACTTGCGCCTACGTCTAGTGTGACCTTCAGGAAATTTTCATTTTTGAAATGAACTAATCCTTTAATGATACAAAGGCCTCTTATATGCCAAAAGATCAAGGAAAATTAAATTTCTCATGTCATGATCCCTTTAATAAAATGAATTTTTTGATCTCCTTCTCGCTCTGTGTTTGCCACTCTACAGTGCGGCGCTACAGTCGTGATGAGATGGAAGCTCCTGAGCGGCAGCCCAGAGCTCGGACGCGTCCAGATCCACAGTTGTCCACCCATCCTGACCCAGCAGGCCTTACACCAGCAGGGTCTGACGCAGCCAGCCTCAGCTCTAAAGCGGAGCGGATCGCACGCTACAAAGCTGAACGTCGACGACAATTATCAGAACGTTACGGAATCCTCCTCGACCAGGAGGTGGATCTGGATTACACGCCACGCTATACACGTGCACGGAGAGAGTCTGACCTGTCGGACAGAGGGGCTCCTCCTGACAGGGGACGTGGTGAAAGCAGAACAGGGGCCGGGGCATTGCAAGAGCAGGATAAGGGGCGGGATCGAAGCAGCAGCAGGTCTAAATACAGCAGTTCAGGGATAGGGCGGGTCTTTATGCCTTCTGACCCCGCCCCCGATTCTACTCCTCCGTCAGGCTTTGATGCCGAGCGAGAGAGAGAGAGGGCAATGAACTTGGAAAATTATAGACGAGCACCTGATCGAAGTCCGAAACCACGGCCACAGGAAGCTCCGGTTCCCATGGAAACAGCAGCAGCCCAACCAACAAAGGGTGTTGCTGTTGTCACTGTCGCAAGTTCTCCTAGAACAGCACGCAGAGCTTCGTTGCCCACAACACGATATGGCATCTCTCCCGGAGACCTGTTCATTGAGCAACAAGCTCAAAATATCCTCAGCAGACAAGGGTAAGTGTGCGCGCAGAGTTCTGGATCTTAAGAATGTATGTGTTCGTGGGCCCTGATTTTGATTGACGTGGTATTTTCTTCCTGTGTTGGCATACTTCCTTTTGAAACAGCAAGTTGGTGCGAGACATATAACAGGACTGGCTCTTTTTTTTTTTTTTTTTTTTTTTAAAGCTGACTGGATTGAAGGAATGCTAGCATATCGACAACCTCAAAGTTAACAGACCATGGACTAATGTCACAAAACTGCCAATTTGATTTTTAAGATGGTGTCTTTAAGTCCCATAAAATAAGATTTTGACTAGTTTGGAATGAGGTTTTATTAGAATACAATTGTGTTAAATAATGGATACATGAATTATGGATAACTTAAAGGGTTAGTTCACCCAAAAATGAAAATTCTGTTATTAATTACTCACCCTCATGTCGTTCCAAACCCGTAAGACCTTCATTCACCTTCGGAACACAAATGAAGATATTTTTGATGAAATCGGAGAGCTCTCTGAACCACCCATAGGCAGCAACGTCATTGCAACTTTCAAGGCCCAGAAAGGTAGTAAAGACATTGTTAAAATAGTCCATGTGACTACAGTGGTTCAACCTTAATTTTATCTTGCGACCAGAATACTTTTTGTGTGCAAAAAACATACAAAATTAACGACTTTATTCAACAATCTCTTCTCTTCAACGTCATTCTCCTACGCTATTCACATAGTAAACATAGTATGTGTCATGGTGATCACATGAACAGCGGCGGCCAATGGTAAGCCGACGTTCTGACGTAGAACTCGGAAGGGCTGCGCTCTGTTTACTACGTCAACAGCATAGGAGAATGACACAGACGAGAAGAAATGGTTGAATAAAGTCGTTATTTTTGGGGTTTTTTGCGCACAAAAAGTATTCTCATTCTCAACATTAAGGTTGAACCACTGTAGTCACATTATTTTAACGATGTCTTTACTACCTTTCTGGACCTTGAAAGTTGCAATGACGTTGCTGCCTATGGGTGGTCCAGGGAGCTCTCTGATTTCATCAGAAATATCTTCATTTGTGTTCCGAAGATGAACAAAGGTCTTACGGGTTTTAAACTAAATGAGTAATTAATGACAGAATTTAAATTTTTGGGCGAACTAACCCTTTAAGGGACTGCGTATTTACAAAGACGGATTTACAACAAATTCTCATACTGCAGAAAACAAGAGATTCAAGATCCCAGCTTGCTTAAGTTTTAGAAATCATCCTATAAAACAAGTAAATGCAACAGGGTTAACAATTGCCATCATCTATCTATACCGATAAACTTGTGGACCTCGACAAGGACTAATGCTTTGGGTTTTTTGCCTCACTCAGATAATGCTGAAGCTCTTGAAGATACTCCTGGTAAAAATGCTGAATGGACCAGCTTTTGTGTTTAGTCAGGTTCGCAGTCATGCCAGAGAGCTGGTGTGCTGGGGTGAAATATGTAGAACTGTTCACTGGATATCAGCAAGAATTTCACTCTGAAGCTCTGCTGAAAGATACTGCATTGCCCCCTAGTTTCAATGCTTAATCTCTCCATGGTTGTGGACAAGAAATGCACATTACTTAGTATGACAGTAATTTTTTGACACAAATTTATCTCACCATCAGAGAAGAGCAATACATTTCATTTAAAATAAACAACCTGTTGTCAGTAAACCTGAAAATACAAATCACCTAGTCTAACCCTCATATTTCAATGTGATTGTTTCCATAGGAGACCTCTACAATAATTCATAAAGAGATAAACTGTCTTTTATATCCAAGTGCAGGTGCATGTGTTCTATTCTAAGTGTCACATAACTCTGAAACTCTAAACTACCCTTGAGGAGAAAGATGTCCAGACTGATGAGATCATCATACTTAAATTAAGTAATAATGTCAGAGACTAATTGAGGAACCTTAAACTAAAGTCAGGCAAAATAATAGAACAAGGAAGAGAGGAAACAATCAGGGAAAGTAGATTTGTGACATTACAATAGTCCCCTTCTAGAATCTCATTTAGGAGTGGTGAAGCCACTGTTTTGTTTTGTTATAGTGGTGAATGTCATGGTGTTGTTACTGTGATAACTGGGGTCTGGGCCTCTGTGTTCTTTAGCTTGGCAGCTCTTTCTCAGAGTGAGTGGTCCCTCAGGAGAGACATGGACAGTGAAACATACTCAGAAATCAACTGGCCATCCAGGTATCAGAGTGGGAGTGTAACCCTTTAAATTCCCTCAATTGACTCGCTAACTCCATTTTCCAACATTTGTCCTTATCCTACAAAGTCCATGCGCACAAGTATACATTTCCACACCTTAGTTTTCATCCCCTTGACCCTTTCATATACAGTCACCATAGATGATGGCAAACCGTTCCATTTTTAATCTCCCCCTGCATCCTCTGCATTTTTTTTTTTTTTTTTTTTTTTACCACTGACCTTTGTTCCTCATCAAAATATGACCAGCTCCTAACAATGAACCTTGGCTTCAAACCTTTTCAAGTTTCAAACAGGTGAAGCTTATTTGTGTGTCAGTGAGTCACTGCTGGTTGAGAATTTATCAATAAATGGTTACAAGTAACTATAAATCAGGGTAGACTATAATCATATTATAGTCTATCAAAAGGGTAGCAAATAACTGGACTGGATTTTAATCTGAAAAGAGAATATGTTGGTTTGTTTGTTTGTTTGTTTTTCTTCCTGTGTTCAACATATTTTAGGAAAAAGCTAGCTGTAGAATTAATTAAAACAAACTATTTTAAGATGAGAAGGTGGTCCTTATCCTTGATCTTGATGACACTTTCTCTCAAAATCAGAAATGCACGATATTATCTGCAAATAAAGGCGATAAAGGCTTAAAAAGTAAACATCAGCTCGATATGAAAAATTATGCTGATATGCCTTGCCGATTAATAAGACATGTTGAATATGCATCTGTAGTAACTCACATGTGCTCAAGGAGTGCTAGCTAGCAATATGATCACATCTGCTGTGTGGTTATTTTTGAAGCGAACTTTTGCCTGAATGGTGATTTAGATTGACTGTTTTAGATCGCCACACTGAATTTGAGAATGCGTGTACAGAATGACGCGTCTGGTGTGCAATACAGTCACTAGCACATGCAGCAGCAGCAACAACCTCCCCCGGGTCTTAATGTTAGACTAATAAAATGAAAAGTAAAATACACAAATAACATTACTGGTGTTTCTGAATAAATTAAGCATTGATGTCATGAAATCACGAATCTGATTTGAAGGTCAGAAGCTAGCCTATAGTTTACATGATGAATAAAAATCATGACATTTGTAAATAACATTTTGTATATACAGTTTTATTCATTAATGTGTAATATATATTTTTTAAATGGATTATGAAAATAACTTGAATCCAAGAAGCTCTAAAATTTATTTTAGAATTTGTACAACTCTTTTGCTGTAGACAATCTACAAATGTTAAATCCACAAATATAATGTTAAGGTTACAGTAATTGATTTTATTGTTGGTTTCAAAGCTTTTAATGTGCTCTTATTATAAAACTTATAAGTTTATACAAACCCGATTCCAAAAAAGTTGGGACACTGTACAAATTGTGAATAAAAACAGAATGCAATGATGTGGAAGTTTCAAATTTCAATATTTTATTCAGAATACAACATAGATGATATATCAAATGTTTAAACTGACAAAATGTATCATTTTAAGGGAAAAATAAGTTGATTTTAAATTTCATGGCATCAACACATCTCAAAAAAGTTGGGACAAGGCCATGTTTACCACTGTGTGGCATCCCCTCTTCTTTTTATAACAGTCTGCAAACGTCTGGGGACTGAGGAGACAAGTTGCTCAAGTTTAGGAATAGGAATGTTGTCCCATTCTTGTCTAATACAGGCTTCTAGTTGCTCAACTGTCTTAGGTCTTCTTTGTCGCGAATCTTCGTCTTTATGATGCGCCAAATGTTTTCTATGGGTGAAAGATCTGGATTGCAGGCTGGCCATTTCAGTACCCGGATCCTTCTACGCAGCCATGATGTTGTAATTGATGCAGTATGTGGTCTGGCATTGTCATGTTGGAAAATGCAAGGTCTTCCCTGAAAGAGACGACGTCTGGATGGGAGCATATGTTGTTCTAGAACTTGGATATAGCTTTCAGCATTGATGGTGCCTTTCCAGATGTGTAAGCTGCCCATTCCACACGCACTCATGCAACCCTATACCATCAGAGATGCAGGCTTCTGAACTGAGCGCTGATAACAACTTGGGTTGTCCTTGTCCTTTTTAGTCCGGATGACATGGCATCCCAGTTTTCCAAAAAGAACTTCAGATTTTGATTCGTCTGACCACAGAACAGTTTTCCACTTTGCCACAGTCCATTTTAAATGAGCCTTGGCCCAGAGAAAACGCCTGCGCTTCTGGATCATGTTTAGATATGGCTTCTTTTTTGACCTATAGAGTTTTAGCCGGCAACGGCGAATGGCACGGTGGATTGTGTTCACAGACAGTGTTTTCTGTATTTTAAGTATTCCTGAGCCCATGTTGTGATTTCCATTACAGTAGCATTCCTGTATGTGATGCAGTGCCGTCTAAGGGCCCGAAGATCACGGGCATCCAGTATGGTTTTCCGGCCTTGACCCTTACGCACAGAGATTGTTCCAGATTCTCTGAATCTTTGGATGATATTATGCACTGTAGATGATGATAACTTCAAACTCTTTGCAATTTTTCTCTGAGAAACTCCTTTCTGATATTGCTCCACTATTTTTCGCCGCAGCATTGGGGGAATTGGTGATCCTCTGCCCATCTTGACTTCTGAGAGACACTGCCACTCTGAGAGGCTCTTTTTATACCCAATCATGTTGCCAATTGACCTAATAAGTTGCAAATTGGTCCTCCAGCTGTTCCTTATATGTACATTTAACTTTTCCGGCCTCTTATTGCTACCTGTCCCAACTTTTTTGGAATGTGTAGCTCTCATGAAATCCAAAATGAGCCAATATTTGGCATGACATTTCAAAATGTCTCAGTTTCAACATTTAATATGTTATCTATATTCTATTGTGAATAAAATATAAGTTTATGAGATTTGTAAATTATTGCATTCCTTTTTTATTCACAATTTGTGTCCCAACTTTTTTGGAATCGGGTTTATATAAAACTAATAATGTTTTACTTCTAACAAGTAAGTTCTTACTCAAAACTAACCGAAATGAATAATACTTTGTTTATAATCCCCACACAAGAGAGACTTGGTGTTGTTTCCAAACAAAAGGAAAAAATATTGGCATTGACTATCCGCCTGAATGAGCTGAAAAATACTGGCTTATCGGATATCGTGCATCCCTACTCAAAATGATAGTAGGTCATGTTTTGAACTGTGTGAATGTTAATTTTTCTCTTTCCTCCCTTCACGAAGAATACGAGTAAGAGAGAGACAGACAAGGGAAGATATCTCAGTAAGGGGTTCTGATTCAGGGACAGATGCATCCTCTGCCAGACGTCATCCAACAGTTGCCCCTCCATATTTGGCTCCACGACCTCAATCTGCAAACCAGCCGCGAACACGGAGCACTGAACCCCCAGTCCAACAACCGAGTCAGCTAGTAGAGACACGTCAACAAAGGGCACATAGTACAGAGCGGCCACGATTCCAGCGCACTCACAGTATGGGTTCACCTGCCTTTCAACACATACCTTCAAGTGAAATGGGAAATCGTGCCCAAAGTGCAGAGCCCCCAAACTATGAACAGATTCCTGGTGTACACCCTAGCACCATGGGTCATCAGCCTGGATTCGGGCAAATCAGGCAATCCCTACCAAGTCAAGATGCTCAACAACCGTCACAAATGACACAACCACGCCCAGCATACAAAGACCTCCAGCAGCCATTACCTGGTCGCAGAGATGCCCCACCACCTGTACAGAAGTATCGGGCTATCCTTCAACCAGTGCCTTTGGATCGGGACACTCGCCAACCAGCTCAAGCGCTTGCAACTACTCAGAAGCCTCTACATGAATATGAACACACCTCGCATTTACGTCCGTCACATAGGCGTTATGGTCCCAGCCAACCTTTGCAGTATGGTCCAGCCCAGGCATTACCTCCAGCCTATGGACATATTGTCCACTCTGGTCCTTCCCATGCATCTAGCCATCTATCCCCACCTTCAAATCCTCATGTAGCTCATCCTGTGCCTGGACCTCCACTTGGCATGTCTGATATGCTGGATCACAAAGGATGCTTGGCCTCACCTGGTTCAACATCTACTGGAAAAGAGGGTGAAGAGACAAGACAGCGTCCCAGTGCTGATCATATTCAGCCCGTTCACAGAGAGGGTCGATCAGCATCCAGGGTGGATCCACCTTCGGAAGGGCTACTCAGGAGCAGAAAGGCTGTGCTACCCTCAGAGATTCGCCGCAGACAAAAAAGTGTTGATGATCCCATGCGTGGACAAACTGATGAAGATTTGGAAAGTCAGAGAATCAGAAGGATTAGCCAGTCAGAGGAGACAGAGGGGAGAGGTGGAAGAAAGTTGTACCATTTGGAAGAGAGGGAAGGGCCTGATGGAAGAGGAATGACTCCGATAGAAGGGGGCACAATAACAGGTGAAACGGGTCTACTAAATGACAGAGAAGGGCATGTTGACCGAAGGAACAGACAATCTGAGGAAAGAGAGGTAGATAATGGCACAAAGAACAGTTGGGCAGGTGAAGATGTGGGACGTAGTGTAAGGAAGATTGGTCAAAGAGAAGAAAACAAGCAAAGGTGTGGTATTAAAAAGGAGGAGGGTCAAGGTAATTGGAGCACTAACCAGTTAGAGGGGATGGAACAGGGAGGTCTCAGGAAGGTTGACAAATTCAAAGAAAGAGAATGGGAAGTTGATCAAAGAAACAGGGTGGTACAGGGTGATAAGGAAATCAGTCAGGAGGTAGAGGAGCAAGAAAGCCAAAGGTTCCTGCAAAAAGAAGTGGCAGAAGGACATGGTAGAAGACGACAGATCAGTCTGTCGGAGAACGAGGAAGGGCGTATCAGACGAAGAAGGATAAGCCAATCAGAAGATGATTGGGAGGGACGTAGGGTATGTAAAGTTGGCCAGTTGGATGAATGGGAAGCACAAGGAGTGCATCGAATGGGCCAACCAGATGATCAGTTTGAAGGACGTGAGAAAGCAAAACAGAGGTATAACCCACAACTACCTGAAGATATGGACACTGCTCCTACACAGGTACAGCTAACCAATGAACAGCAGTTTCCACACAATAAGGTGGGGGAAGTTGGAGGGTACTTGCAGAAAGGTTCCTCCCTTCCACAAGCTCAACATCGCGTGAGTCAGGATGCAGGTGACCTCAGGCCAAAGGTACGAATCCGCTCCATGTCAGATATTGGAGTAACTCAGCGGTCTGCTGCATTGCGAAGTCTTGAGCGTGCCACCAGTCGAGAGTCTGCCATAGTGATGGGTGCTGGGCTTCATACTAAGGAGTCGGGTGCCGTGGCCAATGGTGAAACGGGTACCTTGGACACAAGAGTTTCTGTGGCAAAGCTGAGACATTCCTACTTGGAGAATGCTTCTGGACGCAGACCTGAGATGTACGTGGACTGGCCTGTCAGCATGCTAAATCAAGATTTTGTCAAAGATGATTAAACCCACTAACCTTCAAGTAATAACCCTTACTTTTGGATGTAAAGTTCTGCTTTTATTTAATCATATGCAATGCCTTTACCGAATGCAGCTGTTCATTCAGCAGTTTAATTTGTAATTGCTGAAACTTTACCACACATTCAGTCAACTAAGTCTGAATAGAGGAATGTTGGCTTCAACTAATGGCTTCAATGATGACTTCAATGATGACTTTGCATTTAAATCTCTTAACCTAAACTGAATTTAAATCTATTTTGGCATCTCCTCTAACTATGTTGGCTGCATGCTGAGAGTTTGTAGGGTTACAAACTGTTGGATCTTAACCTTGCCTTGATCTTGTGCAAATAAATTTGTTTCTGTCTTCATCAAATGCATGATTATCCTTACAAAATAAAATTGATTATGTGATTTGTTGATTTATTGATTGATTTGTTGTGCTCAGTTTAAGTAGTCTGAAATATGTGGGTTTTGGATTTGTGACTCTCGACTAACTTTGTTACAGCATACTATTTGTATTTCAGAGAAAATGTAGTCTTAACTACGGAGCCGCTAAAGTGTGCATGAGATTTTTCTTGTATGCACACAAAAAATGTCTTGGGGTTTTTATCCTGCAAATTTTGCTTAAGAGGCTCTGTACCTAACTAATTCTGAAAGTTTTTATTAAGACAATCTTTCCTGTCTAAAGGGAGTCTAAAGGTGACCAGGTTCCCATGGAGACTGATCCAATCGCCAGCGGTGACCGGGATAGAGGAGCACGTCGGTCCAGACGTTATATTTCCCCTGGTGATGACAGGAAGTCATCTGAAAGGTTTAGAACACAGCCAATTACATCAGCCGAAAGGCTGGAGTCTGATAGGTACAGTGAAACAGGAAGTTGTGTGTTGTACTAAAACCGCCAATATCTGTAATGTTCATTTGTTCGTGGCTACAGTATATAGCCATACCACACTGGTTGAATCATCAGGGTCAGTTATTTTTGTTCTTTTTTGTACTTTTATCTTCAGGTCCCGTCTTAGTCCAGAGATTCAAAATGCAGAATGTGAGTCAAAATTTAAGCAATGTCAAACTGTTGTACCAAATAGCAGCAGCTGTGATTTGGTCATAGTCATGCTTTTACACAACAGTTCTATAAAACAGTTAATATTGAGTAACTTTGGTTGAACCCTCTCTTTTGTCTAGTGGATGAGGAAAAAATGGATGAACGAGCTAAAATGAGCGTGGCAGCCAAGAGGTCTCTTTTCAGGGTATCAACTCTCTGTATTTTATACTTGTTGAATATAAAATATCACATGAAACTAATACCTAAACAAACATTAATATTGAATATATATTTAGTTAGTTAATGTAGTTAACTTTGTATGCATAGCCAACTTTGTATGTTTGTTTGTGACCTCTCCTGGTCCATCTGTTCTTGTCTCGCAGGAGCTGGAGAGGACTTCAGAGGGAGGTGTACCGAAACCTCGGTCACGCAACGCTGCGGTTGAGCGGAGACTCAGACGAGTGCAGGATCGTTCACGGACACAGCCGGTCACGTCAGAGGAAGTTGTCATTGCTGCTACGTAAGTAATTTCCTGCTTTTTGTGATGTAAAGGATCTGGTTTTCATATCATTAAATCTTACCTGCTATTTTAAAGAAACACTGTCAAACCAATAATTATTCAGACACCAGATATAATTTTTTACTAGTGGGTGCAGGACACTATAGTTCATTTATGTAAGTGAGGATAGCAAAATAAAGTAAACTGTGACATATCTTCATATGGTGGACTACTAGTAAAATTGATAAAAATTTGGGACCAAAATTATTCAGACACTTTGACCTGACCATGTTTTGTATGAGTGTTTTTTCTTTAATTGCTAATGCGACCTTTTACACCACAGACTGAACAAAATGAAGCATTGCTTGGTAATTGGTTGACCTAAATTGGTATTATCTAATTGTGTACATAAATTTAACAGCTGACAGCTGATTGGTTGATTGTAATCCATGACATACCTTTCTATCAAAGTTATCTGACATTATGAAGATGAATTTGTTCTGACACAATTTAACTCTGAGTTCTTGTCATTATTTTAGTACCATTTTCTAAACTATAGTGAATAAACTGTGATAATGTGAGAAAATGTTAGGCAAAAACCAATAAATTTTGGTTTTTGCCAGAAGTTATAAATTCTGTTTACTCACCTTCATGTCATTCTAAGCCAGAATGCTGTTGTTTTTTCTGTGGAACCCAAAGAGAATTTTGAGGAAGCAAGTAATATCAACAAATAATGACTATTTAAAAATAAAAAAAAAGTGACTAAGTACTTTTTTTTCATTTTTGAAGTTTTTGGTCATTAGAAACGGTGGATGTTTGTAACAGCATGAAATTTCTCCTTTTGTGTTTGCGGAAAAAAATGACAGCATACAGAGGCCTGTTGCGTGAAGCTAGTTGACAGATCCATATGAATCCAACCTGGTTTAGATCAGGTTCAACGGGCTCACAACGCTCCGTATAAACATTCTTTGTCAATTCAGGTTTAATCCAGAGTTTGCGATTTAAAGCTGAAGCGTGTGCACATGCAGCAAACAGCCAATCACACGGAACATGGAGAGTGTCAGTTTGATTCACTTCTCACGAGAGAGACGCCACAATTCACTTTTCTGCTGAAGATTGAGATCATTATGAAATAAATGAGAGAGAGAAATTTAAAAGCAAATTTTATATTAATTGTAAATTAATATAATAATTATTTGAGTATATTATATGAAGTATACATAATTACAATACATATAATATAAATATAATAAATAATTAGCAACACAATTTTGTTTCAAATTCTTTCACTCTAAACTGCTATAATTTGGAGCGCGAGATACAGGGGGAGTGACTTTATTGTATCAGCATGTCACTTTGCTCACAGCAGATTGGTTCCATTTTGTTCTGCGGTCTCTAACCCTGAATAAGCCATGTAGCGTAAGTTACCATGGCGATGAAACCCGATAAAAACCAATCCACCTTCTTGAGCCCGAAAAACCAGCTCAAACTAATCTCAAACTTGCCTGTATAGCAACTCAAACCGGCTTCATGCAACAGGCCACAGGCGTACAACAACATTAGGGTGGGTAAATAATGACAGAATTTTTCATTGTGGGTAAACTGTTCCATTAAAAGATATACCCATCACTTATATTCCCATAGTCACTTATTTGATGCTGAATGACTCATTTCTTTTTGACACTTTTTTTTACTTTGACCCTGATGATTCTATGATTTTTTCTTCACCCCTACTTTTGCAATAATTCTTGTTCACTTCACTGTACCATTCCTTTTGTTTTTTCCTCCTATAAAGTTCCCCTGCTCCCCCTTCCCAAGTCATCACTGTTCAAACCACTGCTCCCAGAATCCCCAGTCCTGCCGTAGTCAGCACTTCCATGACTAGCTTCAGGTATCATTTGAATGCTTTATTTTATTTTGCATACTTTCTGTGTATACGTGATACTTTAGGACTTGTTGTCTTGAGCTGCATGCTGTTTCCTAATTTATTTATTGCTTGACTTGGTCTTTTTATAGAGACAACATGTGTTCTTTGACCGCATGATTGCATATTAATAGAGGAGTCATACCATATTTGAGAGAAAGAGTCTAATTAACTGGTTCATTCATTCTGGTGTATTGGATTATTCAATTCTCAAAAATGTCTCAGTAGAATGTTTGTGCTAGTGCGCCATCTGCTGGTGGATTTTACATCCACACGCTGTTGTAAATTGTTGGGAGTGTGAAAACAGAATGGCTGGCGTGCAATTATGGGGTTATGCTCAATTTTGAAATGTGAGCATGTGCCTGTGTGTATGAAAAAGTAAGAGTATATTAATGTGTGTGAGCATGTGCAGATGTTTTGGGTGTCTACATCAGCGCGTGGTCACCCAGATTAGCTGTAAATAGTCACATGGTAAGCAGCAAAACACATTCTGCGTTCTTCGTGCACACCCAAATGTCAGAGGTGTCACCCATCTGTCAAGACTTTTATGAAAGTGACAGAAGGGGAGAGATTAACTTAAACTAGAACAAATAACAAAAAATCAAAAAATAAAGGTTCACTCAAATTAAGTAAAAGAACACAACACCAATGCATTTGAGTCCTATGTCTTTTTTTAAACTGTATAGACTGAAACATTAGCTAGGCAGTGATTTGAACTCTGTTTGTGTGTGTTTTGATAAGGTGAAACTTACACCTGTTTACTAAGTTCTTGCCACTGTCTACAGATCCCAAGAATGTTTTTGATGAATCTTTTGTTGTTGTCAGTCCATATTTGTTAGCTTTGATCTTAATGCTAGTATACTGACAAGATTAAGTCAGGTAAGTCAAGAGAAATTAAAAACAATTATTATAGATATAATACTCTTATGTATTATCATAGATATTTTTAACTCTATTATAGAATTTTATATAATAAATTAATAAAATTGTAAATTATAAACATTTTAAATTATTTATTTATTTATTTATATACAGTTGTGGTCAGAATTATTGGCACCCCTGGTAGATATGATCAAATATGGCTGTAAAAAATAAATCTGCATTGTTTATCCTTTTGATCTTTTATTCAAAAAATTCACAAAAATCTAGCCTTTTATTGAAGTAAAAGAATTGAAAGTGGGGGGGTAAATCACATTATGAAATAAATGCTTTTCTCCAAAACACAGAATTTTTTATGAGTAAAATATCTCTGAAGTACACTCACCTAAAGGATTATTAGGAACACCATACTAATACTGTGTTTGACCCCCTTTCGCCTTCAGAACTGCCTTAATTCTACGTGGCATTGATTCAACAAGGTGCTGAAAGCATTCTTTAGAAATGTTGGCCCATATTGATAGGATAGCATCTTGCAGTTGATGGAGATTTGTGGGATGCACATCCAGGGCACGAAGCTCCCGTTCCACCACATCCCAAAGATGCTCTATTGGGTTGAGATCTGGTGACTGTGGGGGCCATTTTAGTACAGTGAACTCATTGTCATGTTCAAGAAACCAATTTGAAATGATTCGAGCTTTGTGACATGGTGCATTATCCTGCTGGAAGTAGCCATCAGAGGATGGGTACATGGTGGTCATAAAGGGATGGACATGGTCAGAAACAATGCTCAGGTAGGCCGTGTCATTTAAACGATGCCCAATTGGCACTAAGGGGCCTAAAGTGTGCCAAGAAAACATCCCCCACACCATTACACCACCACCACCAGCCTGCACAGTGGTAACAAGGCATGATGGATCCATGTTCTCATTCTGTTTACGCTAAATTCTGACTCTACCATCTGAATGTCTCAACAGAAATCGAGACTCATCAGACCAGGCAACATTTTTCCAGTCTTCAACTGTCCAATTTTGGTGAGCTCGTGCAAATTGTAGCCTCTTTTTCCTATTTGTAGTGGAGATGAGTGGTACCCGGTGGGGTCTTCTGCTGTTGTAGCCCATCCGCCTCAAGGTTGTGCGTCTTGTGGCTTCACAAATGCTTTGCTGCATACCTCGGTTGTAACGAGTGGTTATTTCAGTCAAAGTTGCTCTTCTATCAGCTTGAATCAGTCGGCCCATTCTCCTCTGACCTCTAGCATCAACAAGGCATTTTCGCCCACAGGACTGCCGCATTCTGGATGTTTTTCCCTTTTCACACCATTCTTTGTAAACTCTAGAAATGGTTGTGCGTGAAAATCCCAGTAACTGAGCAGATTGTGAAATACTCAGACCGGCCCGTCTGGCACCAACAACCATGCCACGCTCAAAATTGCTTAAATCACCTTTCTTTCCCATTCTGACATTCAGTTTGGAGTTCAGGAGATTGTCTTGACCAGGACCACACCCCTAAATGCATTGAAGCAACTGCCATGTGATTGGTTGATTAGATAATTGCATTAATGAGAAATTGAACAGGTGTTCCTAATAATCCTTTAGGTGAGTGTATATTCCCATTTAATATTTACATTTTTTTTTTTTTAGCACACCAGGATGACTAGGAACATGAAATTGTCCAGCTATGATGTCTTGTTCCACAGGAGTATAAATATGAGGAAACACAAAGGCCAAATTCCCTTAATCATTCATCACCATGAGTAAAGCCAAAGAATATAGTTCTGATGTGCAGCAAAGATTGTTGAGCTTCACAAAATAGAAAGTGGCTGTAGAAAAATAGCTAAAGCATTGAAAATTCCCATTTCCACCATCAGGGCAATAATTAAGACGTTCCAATCAACTAAAGACGTTACGAATCTGCCTGAAAGAGGACGTGTGTCTATATCGTCCTAATGCACGGCGAGGAGGAGAGTTTGAGTGGACAAAGACTCTCCAAGGATCACAGATGGAGAATCGCAGAGATTAGTTGAGTCTTGGGGTCAGAAAGCCTAAAAAAAAAAAAAAAAAATCAAACAACCCCTACATCACCACATGTTGTTTGGGAGGGATTCAAGAAAAATCCTTCTTGCTCATCCAGAAACAAACTCCAGCATATTCAGTTGTCAGACACGACTGGAAATTCAAAAGGGACCTGGTTCTCTGATCAGATGAAACTATAAAAAGAGCTTTTTGGCAGCAAATCCACCAGATGGGTTTGGTGCAAACAGGGATAAAAAGTACCCCATGCCCACGGTTAAAAATACCGCTGGATCTTTAATGTTGTGGGCTTATTTTTTTTGCTGGAGGTCCTGGACATCTTGTTCAGATACATGGTATCATGGATTCTAGCAAATACCAACAGATAAAAAATCAAAGCCTGATGGCCTCTGCTAGAAATCTTATAATGGGCCGTGGTTGGATCTTCCATCAGGCCAACGATCCAAAACAAACATCAAAATCAACACACAAATGTGTCACTGAACACAAAATGAAGCTTCTGCCATGACCATCCCAGTCCCCTGACCTGAACCCTATAGAAAATGAGTGGGGTGAACTGAAGAGAAGAAGCACCAACATTGATCTGGGAATCTGATGGATCTGGAGAGATTCTGTATGGAGGAATGGTCACTGATCTCTTGTCAGGTGTTCTCCAAACTCATCAGGCGTTATAGAAGAAGACTCAGAGCTGTTATCTTGGCAAAAGGAGGTTGCAAAAAGGATTTAATAAAAGGGTGCCAATAATTGTGGCCAACGTGTTTTGGAGAAAAGCATTTATTTCATAATGTGATTTACCCCCCACTTTCAATTCTTTTACTTCAATGAAAGCTTAGATTTTTGTGAATTTTTTGAATAAAAGATCAAAAGGATATATATAATTAATGGAAGTGTCTAACATTACTTTCCATACAGCTATGTAGCGTATTTAGATACTTTTTATTAGGTGTAACAGAATAAAAAAACATTTCTTCTAGAGTTTTTTTTTTTTGGACAGCTGACTGTATGAAATTAATCATATTGCTCTGCTTGACATAAAGGCCCAGGTTTGGATAAACAAATTTACAAATTAAGTTACTGGGATACTCACTGGGATACTTGCTATAATTGTTTAAAAATCGTTTTGTTAGCAGCCGGACTGGTCTCTGTGTACAGTGTTTTGTTATAGCATAAACAACTTGTAATTCTCCTCTCAGTTTGCAGGCATCATCAGCACATGGATCAGCCCACCATGAGCAGGAGAAAGATGATGTTTCAAAGGAGGTGGTTGAGGGAGAAGTGGGCTTTGGGCCTGAGGAACCGGACCTATCAGCACTAAGCCTGGCTGAGAAGATGGCATTATTCAATCGCTTGTCGCAAACCTCTGGCCAATCAGCAAACGGACCCCGCTCTGACACACGCCAGCGTAGGGCCAACGCCCGCTTTCAGACCCAACCTATTACCCAGGGCGAGGTTGATCAGGTGAGGCCTCTTTCTTTTTACCTCTTTTTGTGGAAACCACTAGTAAATGGAAATTCTTTGCTTTGAGCACTTTAAAGGTGAAGTCTAACATTTCTATGCTAGTTGCATCAAGTTTACAGAGATTATGCATTATTATTTGACAGTTATTTTTGACATAAGACCATTAATTATTTCACTGTCTCTGTGTGCTTTCGTGTATTTGTAAATGATTTCAGGTTGGTGCCGGTACTGGCCTAGAGAGATGATTAAAGAGTGATTTTTAAAAAGAAAACACTCTATTTGTCTTTCATTCTGAATCATTTAGCAGTTGTAGTTGACTTCAGTCAATACTCTGTTGAAAGTGAAGAGACATTGTGCCATTCACAGGAATTTACAAAAGACGTAGACCCGTCCAGTCTCTGCGCTGTGACTAATGATTCTGTTGGTCCCCCTCAGAGCGAGCAAGTAAGAGACACTGGACTGAGACTTTTGATTGGCTGAGCAGTAAGAGCTTTGCCTTGCAGCAGCTGCTGATTGGTTAATTGCAGAGGCCTCGACAACATTGCGTTTTCAAACTGGATATTTGCTACTGCTGAGTTGCATTATAACTGCTTTGATTTTGACCTGTTTCATTTCTTAATCTAGTAACTGCATTTCACTGCATTCTGTCATTTACTCAACCTCATGTTATTACAAACCTGTAGTGGGGGGTTGGGGGGGAACAGGGGTTGTCAGTATCCAAAATGTGGTCTTTTCCTCAAACAGAGCTATCATATGGCTTCAAATTATTTGAATCATACCATTGTCTCTCTGAATATTTGATTCTGATTGGCTGGAAGGTGTGCAATAAAACTGTTTAATGCACAGGTAGTTTCAAGTCAGTTTAATCAGCATTCTATATTAATGTGCTGTTTTCATTGAAGCGCACACAGAGATCGGATATCATAAAAATTTAGGAGCACAGAAACTTATCAACCCTGCCCCACGACTTTTATTAATAAAATGGGGGGGGGGGGGGGGGTGTTACTGGTTATATTTGGGGGGTTTTGTTACTGCTTTTGAAGTAATTAAACTCACAGCTTCGTTGTTAATAGAGATAGACGCTGCACAGACACAGGCAATTCACACACACATCTCTCTCTTTCTCTCTCTTGATAATTAATTCAAATAAATGCTATAGTTCATTCTTTCAAATAAATGTAATCTTATACACTACTTTATCTCTGTGTCTCTGAATGCTAGATCTAACTGTGACAAAAATAATTGTAATTTTAAATTTTTCCGGTCATATATTGCACTGAAACATCATTAACAGCTTTAAGTTGTCAATGCTTGCAAATGACCATGGTATACGCGGCATAATCTTAATTGTATTTTATGTGCGCTTTTAGTGTACTTCAAATCCTAAAAGTATATTTTTAAAAACACTACTTGGAAGTAATGTAATATTAATGAAATAAGAGGCCACTTAAGTGTACATAATTTTTTAAAAGCACTTTCTAATAATATCATAAAATATTTTACTTTTAAAGTACATTTTAAATCATTGTTTTAATAATCTTTGTCATGCATTAAAGAAATACACATTTCAATGTGTTGACTAACATACCAAAGCACATGTAAAGTACTTGATTATAATTTGAACTGTAATGTGAAATTCTATATTATAGTTAATGTATCTTAAATGTACTAAATTGCAACTTCATCATTACAAATGTGTATTTACAAATATTTTTTAATAAATGCATAATATACAAGTTTTAATAGAAATGACATTTAAAGTATATTTTAGTTTACCAGAAATGTCTGTCAGTACATTCAGCAGTACACTTTAATTTCAAATTTTAAAATCTCTTTATTTCAAAGAGAATAGAAGCAATTATGAAATTACACATAAAGATGTACTTTTAGGCAGGTCAAAAAAGCACTCTGAAATTCAACTAATTGAGTTTAGTATAAATCTTAACTATAATACATTTTCATTTAATTGCAAATAACGTGTGTCCAAAAACATTACATTCAGTTCACACTTAAGTATATACACTTAACAAGTCACATGGGCAACTTTTATGGTGCTTTTTTTTGTAGATTTTTTTTTTTTTAGGTGAACTATTCCTTTTAAAGGTGCTGTATGTAAGTTTTTGACTGTACTAAAGCATAAAAATACCACAATATGTTTGCAGATATTTAGGAAACATGCTGAGTTCACATACTCGTTTCTCTGAAAAACAATGCTACAGTCAGTTATTCTACTTTGAAATGTGCGTTCTGTGTCGGAATGTCTGTTTTTGTTTTGGTCTATGTGAAACTGCACGCTGCCAGTTTACCCAATAGTATTTCGACAACCCAGGTTGCCAGTTGGCGGAAAACACAGCGTATTGCAGCCAGATCTAAAAATCTCTATGAACGGAAGCACATTAAGACGCGGATAAATCAACTTACAGTGTGCGAGTCTCCTTGCCTTCCATTGTCAATTGCGCTCGCTCCTGTTGCGTGTCCTTAAACTGGCAACCCGCGTGAGCGTCGAGTCGAGGAGGAGGAGGGGGCGGGGGCGGGGCAAACAATATTTTGAATTTGGACTGCAGTACCCATTTCAACCACTAGCTGTCATTCTTACATACTGCACCTTTAAATAAGTGAATCTGTGATTGCTATGAGAGAAATTAATTTTTTTTGTCAAGAAAGTGGAATTAGAATTGTGAAACACCCAGACCTTGATGATGATAGTGACGTAAACAAAAATTCTGGTTTGTTGGATGTCTGAGAAGTTAACTGATTAGGTTGTTTGGTATGCAAAACGCATCCAATCTCTGCAAGCTGCCTGTGTGTCCTGCATATGACCTCTGACCTCTCTGGGGTCTGTAAATGTGAACGCCATCTAAAAAGACATCTGAAAATACAACTGTTCTTTCTTTCTCTCCAGCTGCAAAATGGAAGCGTGAAGTTGGAGCCTCTCTCTGCATCATTGGTCCGTTCTGTTACCGCGGTCACCGCCCAGGCCTCTGTTGCCATGGTGACAAGCGCTTCCCCATCAATGACCGCAGATGTTCGCATAGGGATGTCCGCAGCTCCGCCCTCCACTCAGGCCTCATCCAATCAGACTCAGCTTCCAGCCTATGAGAGAGGAGTTCGATACTTCAGTCTTACAGAGAGTGGGGAAAATCCCACACCTGATGTTCAGTCTCCGCCTCCCACAGAACAGCCCGGCCAATCAGCGTACGGCAATGGCCAGAGGCAGGGCGAAAGTGGGCGGAGGGGAAGACTTGGGTATTTAGGGAGAGAGGAGAAAGACACAGAGCTCCCCAGTGCGACTTCCCCTCCGCACACACATGCACTCAGACACACACCCCCTCACGGCAGGGGAGATGCAGAGCTGAGCGGCCCGCGAGAGAAAGAAAGCACACCCGTCTCGCAGGGAGGTTACCTTTCACCAGACACTCATCAGACGGCAAGAGGAAGCGGTACCAGAGCTGTCATCTCAGGTAAGGTTAGATAGAACAAAAAAGAAAAGTCTTTTAAAAGGGGTGCAAACCTCTCAGCTGTGTCTATTGTTTCTGTCATTGCAATCACACACACATGCATGCATGCATGCATGCTGCACGTCTGCACGATGCAGCCGGCATCTGATTGGGTTAACAGGGTTAACTGGGCTCCCAGCCTACATGCTGCTCGAGTCGAATGTGATTAGCATAATTTATCATACATCAAGCGTGTGGCTCTCTTTGTCTGAGCCGTGCAAAACTAATGATGCTGAAATGAATCGGGCAGAAGGCAAAGTGGAGTGATTCTCTCCTCCGTGGCTTTTGTTTGCGCTCCCCGCCAAAGCTGTTACTATCCATTCGTCTGGAAGCAAGAGGCGTGTATGTGTGAATTTTGTAGTAAAGAGGGAGATGAATGAAAGACTAGAGCGGTAAGACGGATGGAAGTGTGCTCAGCACACATGCACACACTAATACAGACATGTTGTCACCCCACAGAAAAAACACAGTAGGTTATCAGGTTCACGTCTGCTACATGTTAAAGGACAGCCATGACGGCAGAATGCGACAGTGGGTTTTACAGGATAAAGGATTTTTTAAACATTGTGCATGGGTTTTTGTGTGTGTGTGTGTGTGTGTGGCAGTGGTGCTTTATACTGCTGTCTGTTCATATGTGGTATTGATTTCGCCCTATGATAAATATGAGAGTGTGTGTGTGTAAGCCGATGTGTGTAATGCAGTTTCTAGGTTTTATGCGTGAATTTTTTTTTCTGTATATGGTGCACTGAATGGCTATGGCACATATTTGTGTATTCTTTACTGGATGGATGTAAATATTTGAAAAGTATATTAGTGTTGGCTGCTTGATCAGCTGCTTGATTTATACTGATATAACGCCTCTGGTTATGGGGTCAATCTCATGATAGTGTGTTATGTCCAGTTCACCTCCCTCACCATAAAAAAACCTTTTTTATTTTATTTATTTATTTATTTATTTATTTATTTTTATTCAAATTCTCATTCCTCTAATTTTCTTTTTTTCACTGATAACTCTAGTAAGATTCTCTTTTTTTTACTGCATTAAAGTACAAAATATTGAAGTGCTTCATCAGTTGTTAGTATATTTTGATTAATTCATATGTCTCTGGTTACAGGGTCAATATCATGAATCCCCATTAAAAACAAAACCAAAAAGTTATTTTTTTCCTTTTAAATTCCCATTATCAGAATTCTCTTATTTAAATCATGACTCTCATTAGATTATCAAATCTGCAAAAACAATTTTGACTGTATTAAAGTACAAAGTACAATTTTTTTTTTAATTAAATTAAATCAGCAAAAATCAGCATAGTGTAAAAATAATGCAGCAATCACATTTAAAGGTAGTACGACAAATACTGGCATAATGTATAAATGCATTACAATTTTAGATACATTTTTTGTTTGCATTAAAGTAATGGGGATTTAGGGTATACTATATTATTAATGTCATAATGCAAAAAGAAGAAGAAGAATATTCTTAAAATTACCTAATTGTCCTTTCTTTATGCAAAATGTGTGTTCTTTTTTGTTCTTGGCAGGTTTTGTGAGATTTACCCTTTAAGGCTCTTTGTATGTGTATTTGCTCTCATGCTACACTCAATGTGTTTCTCCAGATGTCCCTGATCCCAGCGTTCCCGTGAGGGCGGTGAGCACTGCTGCGGTCTCATCCAGAAGTTCTTCACACACCTCAAACTCGCTCGCTTACCTCCAGCAAACCCAGTTGTACACTCCTCCACAACCTCAACTAAAACCGGCGCAGCACCCTCAAGTCTACACACCGACACACACCCGACCTCAAACACAACCCTACAGCCCTCCGACACCGCCACAGACACAGGCCAAACTACAAACACACCTCGTTTCTGACTTTCAACCTCACACCCACATTGATTCTCAGGCTCCTCCATGGCAAACTCAGGTTTACTCTGAACCTCAACGGCAGACACAACCCAGAGTACCGCCGCAGACACAGCCAAAACCACAATCCTTCCTTCCACCTCAGTCACATGCCTACATTCCCTCTCAACCCAAGATACCCCCTCAAACCCAGCCAAAACCTCAGTGCTTCATACCACCTCAAACACAACCCAAAGAAGAGATCCTGGGAAAATACGGCCCATCTGGACCCATTGTCTCCAAAGACCAACAGCCAGAGATCCACGAAGATCCAGAGGCCATGACATCTATGTCAATCAAAGAGAGGTGTGTTTTGGTTACTTCACTTGTACGTCAGCTGTGAGCATACCAGACATCCCACCCTGCAAAAACTCATTTCTGGGAGAACCATATAATATATTGCATATTATTTGTGGCCATCAAGGAGCGGCTATCAATAGAGGGTATGCACATGACGTCACTGTATGCCGGAGTGACTGCGGTTACGCCCACTGAGTGGCAAAAAGACTGAGCGGCAGCATTGGTTTTTAGTGTGAATACTGCGAAAAACACATCTAAAACGGGAAAGAGCTTTGCGACTGACTGTACAAATAGATTTGACAAGAAATCTGAGGTATATTTTACAGAATGCCGAAAGCTACAGAAAAGAGAAGCAAATGGGTCGCTGCAATTCACAGAAACAACTGGACTCAGGCAGCGAAACGTGGATTTGCAGTTATCATTTTGTCAGTATGTTGAATTTTGGGGTAAAATCATACCCTATATATTGGATTATTCATTTGTATTGACAACTCATCAATTAAATATTTACCATCTTATATTCTGCATAATTTAATGTTTTTAAATAAACACTGACAAAAGCTATACAATCTCCCGGATTAAGAACTACCTATATTGTATTTATTTAAAGCGTTCACAGGCAAATTTGCTTTATGTATTTCCCTGGCGTCGAAATCAGGCACATATAAATGTCAGGTAACACGATTCCTGGCTGCACTTCAATATCCATGGATCACTGGATCTTTGGGAAGTTGTAAGGAACATTATCAATTCCAATCTTTAGTTTAAACTTTAGTTTAAACTGCGTGCTTTCGCAGTTTCCCTTATTAAATCCAGTCATACTGCAGGCTCTTTTGCCACTCAGTCTGGCTGTGGGGGCGTGTTCCTTCAGGAAAGTGACATCAGTGCATACCCTCCATATGCGAGATACTCCTGGATCTTCAAGGAGAGGTGGGATAATCCCAATTGCTATTCAAAACCAGCCCAATACGGCCAAAATTAGCCCAGTTGCATTCCGGGGGGTTCCCAGATAAAAAATTGCGTTCCTGGGGGCTTCAACTAGAAAAAAACAATTTTTTTAATTTCTAATTTAGTAAGCAAATAAACCTTTCAAAATTACCTTCCAGGTCTTCGACAATATCCTGTGGTACCTATTTTTATTTACCCTACCAAACTTATAACTGGCCACAAAGTCATAAATCTAATTTGTTATTAAAAATATAAATACCATTCTTACCGTTTGGGGTCGGTAAGATTTTTTTTATGTTTTTGAAAGAAGTCTCTTATGTTCACAAAGGCTGCATTTATTTGATCAAAAATACAGTATAATTATTTGAAGAAATATAGTAGAATTTTTTTTTATTTTTTTACAATTTAAAAGAACTGTTTTCTATTTTGATATAAAATATAATTTATTTGTGTGATGGCAAATCTGAATTTTCACCATCATTACTCCAGTCTTCAGTTTCACATGATCCTTCAGAAATCTGAAAAAATTCTTATTATTATCAATGTTGAAAACAGTTGTGCTGCTTCATATTTTGGTGGAAACTGTGATGGTTTTTTCAGGATTCTTTGATGAATAGAAATAAATTATTTTAAATAGAAATCGTTTGTACCGTTATAAGTGTATTTACTGTCAAATTTAATGTCTCCTTGTTGAATAGAAAGTATTTATTTTTATCAAAAAATAAAAATAAACCTTGAACGGTTGTGTATATATTTTTTTAAGCTAGAAAGCAAGATTTTTGTGTGTCAGGATTAGTTTATGAAAGGTAGCATAATAGCATGTTAGCAGAACACTTATGGCATATTGCGGTGTAAGAGACAATGGCACATGGCTGGAGATTTTGCAGGGTGATTGGAGCTGTTCTCCTTCTGTCTTGTCTTATAAATGAAATTGGGTCATCTCTGCTCTCCGCAAGCGCTGATAAATGCGGACAGCACTATTTTAGTACTCCAGCCTTCCCCACAGGGCAGGATGAAATGAGTGTAGACAGAGAGATAGAGAGAACCAACCATGACAAAGTAGTATGAGAAAGCTGAATTGTGAAGAATTTTGTAATATTTGGTGTGATTTCTGAATGAGTTTTGTACAGCTAACAGCATCCCTTCAATTTCTTTTTCATTTGTCATTTCTTGCATTTTATACAGTAGATCTGCATGAGCTTTGCATCTACAATGTTCAAGATGGAGTAAAGCTTTGACACTTTTCTTTCTCAGGTTAGCCATGTTGAAGAAAAGTGGAGAGGAAGATTGGAAAAACAGGATCAACAAGAAACAGGAAGCTGTACAGGAAGTGGTGTCTGTAAGCGAGAAGAGTAGTCAAATAGTGGAGGAGCAAAGCTTTAAGAAAAAGGTAAGAATATGTTGTCAAAATCAAATATGGAAACTCATCACAGGTTTTTTTTTTTTTAATAAAGTCATGACAGGATTACAATTGTCTTAGCTGTCCCCACCACCTACCCACTTTTCAAATGGTCCTACACCTCTGGGTGCAAGTAATAACTAGTGTGATGTATATAAATAGACTGTGGTATCAATGATGTAAAACATTAATATAGTATTGTAATGTTTTTAAAGTAAATTAACTTTTTATGTTCATATGAAATAATACTCAGTAACTTGCACAGAAATTTACGCCTTGCTAAAAATCCTATTTTAATATGGATATTCTGGCCGCTGTTTTCCTTAATGACATTTAGGGGATGTAAAAAGTGCTAAGAAATTGTACTTAAGTTTGAGTACTATGTCAGAAATGTTTAAAAGTACTCAAGTAAAAGTAACTAGCAAAAAAAGTATTTACATGTAATTGTACTTTATTTAAAACTATTTAAAAATAAATGCTTTTCTTAGCTTTTTTTAATTTACTTTTGATAATGGACAGTAGAGATTTTAGCATTTTATTATTTTTGATGCAAAATCTTTGTAAAGAAACCTGTCTCATCACTATTTTCTCATTGTTAGGGTTTCTCATTGACAATTATGACAGTTATTTTGTTTTGTGAACTAAATTCTGCCTTATCAGTATTTACACTCAAATAAATTCCATTGGCTGTTTAAATAAAATGAAAGTTACTTGTGTGAGCATGGTTGATTGGCTTATTAATCACATTAGGATTAAGAAAAATACTATTTTAATTTTTAAATCATTGAGATTGTCATTGAGATGTCCTTATGACGTATGATAAATGAAATGTATCAAATGTATGGTACATGAAATTGTCTACATGAAATTGTAATGTTTTCCTTGTAAATGTACAAGTATTCAATTTTTACGGAACTGTAAGATACAGATTCTACAAAATAATACTTAAAGCCCCGCTGCAGTCAATAATTTTATCCCTTAAAACTTTGATAATCAAAATGACCTATTTAAATTTTTTCCTATTTTAATTACCTATTTTAACTCTACACCCTTGCTTCATTTAATACACGTGGAAACATGAATATGCATTTAGTCAACAATTAGTCCTCGCCTCCACTCAGTCACACAAGCTCAGAGATCTACTCACTCAACTGTATTAAGTGATACACAATGGCAAGTGGAAATATTGGTTTAAATTAGCCATATATGTTTGTACCAGAAACTGACTGAAGAGTGAATTATACAGGCTCGTATACAAGTCGATGTATCAAAATGGTAATGCACTTTATGCCGAGCTCTACAATTTTGGACACATAATATAAACGAATTTATATGATTAGCCTTTGGCTTGACTACGTTATAAACAGCTAATGTGTTTCTAATGTTGCAAACCATGTTCCTGTTGGCCATCTCAGAGTCAGACAGCTTCTAAAAATCAGCCTCCTTAGAAACGCTTTAAACAATTTATAACTTCAATGGAGAAAGGCATATAGTTCATCATAACATCATAATACATTATTCATGCTATATGTACCAGTTTTTCCTGTCCCTTATTAAAGGTGTTCTTGTGCTCACTGTGGAAAAGCACATTGATGGGGTGTTACTTGTTTCTGACGGTAGAGATCAAGGGCGATTTCAAGCCACGTTTTTGAGATTGTCTTTGGTTCACTGCAGTTTTGAGGAGAAAATACTCAGCAATGGCATTGACTGATGAATTTGCACATGGTTTGTCTTCCTAAAGTATATTCAAAACACTACATAGACATTTTAAGTATAGTAGTGAAGTACTATTACTCAAATACTTCACACATATGATGGCATTGAATTGGGACTGGTCAAATTACAAAAAAGCACCTTGAAAGTGTCAGAAATTATTTGTTCTGCTCATTCTGCTATATAAAATGACATGAGTATAACATTTCTTTTCAGAAGATGTGAGAACAAATTACATTGACATGCAACACCTTTAAAGGGATAGGTCACCCAAAAATGAAAATTATCCCATGATTTACTCACCCTCAAGCCATCCTAGGTGTATATGACATTCTTCTTTCAGACGAATACAATCAGAGTTATATTAAAAAATGTCCTGGCTAATCCAAGCTTTATAATGGCAGTGAATGGGATCCCAAAATTTGAATCTCAAAAAAGTGCATCCATCCATTATAAAAGTAATCCACACGGCTCCGGGGGGGGTCAATAAAGGCCTTCTGAAGCGAACCAATGGGTTTTTGTAAGGAAAATATCCATATTTAAAACTTTATAAGGTAAAATATCTATAGCTTCCGCCAGACCGCCTTCTGTATTCAACTTACAAAGAAAGTGTAGCGCATCTCACAGTTCAAAGCGCTTATGCTACGTCTGACGTCATACGCCGCGCCAGTTACGCTTTTTTCGTAAGTTGAATACGGAAGACAGTCTGGCGGAAGCCAGATATTTTACTTTGTAACATGTTAAATATGGATATTTTTCTTACACGAACGCATCTGTTTGCTTCAGAAGGCCTTTATTAACCCCCTGGAGCCGTGTGGATTACTTTTATAATGGATGGATGCACTTTTGGGCTTCAAATTTTGGGCTGCCATTATAAAGCTTGGAAAAGCCAGGACATTTTTTAATATAACTCTGACTGTATTCGTCTGAAAGAAGAATGTCATATACACCTAGGATGGTTTGAGGGTGAGTAAATCATGGGGTAATTTTAATTTTTGGGTGAACTATCCCTTTAATGGTGCCATATGGACATGGAATACTTTTATGGTGCTTTTTTTTTATCAAATGGCTAGGATATTCTTTAAAAATTCACCCTTTGTGTTCCACAGAACAAAAGAAAGATGACTGTGAGTAAATTATGGTAATTTTCATTTTTGGTGAACTATTCCTAATCCAAACTGTGAATCAGATGTGTTATCCTAATTTGTGAATAGTAACACATCCATTTACTGTCGCAGGCAAAGCTGTGAATTGACTGCCTAGACCTGAAACCTCTACTATATATAGTCTGATGAGTCATTTCGTTTTATACAGTAACTTGTGCGTTCCTGAGTTACTGTGATTCTCTCAATTCAGCAAGTGTAAAGGTTAAAATAAACCATTTTCTAGTTCTTAGCTTTTTGTCCCTCACACACACACATGCATCTTCTGTGTGTTTAGGACGAGACTGTTATCACTGAATTCACATCATCTGAGCAGCTCTGGGTAAGCACCAACATCAATGGCTGTCCTAGACAGTTTTGGCTTTAGCTGCAAGATGATTGGCTGACCTTTTAGTGCAAACTCCAATGTGATTGGCTGTTTCTTAAGGACTGACACGCTGCTTGCTTTATCTTCTAAATTAACCTTATTTTGCCATTTTAGTTGGTAACACTTTACAGTAAAGTTTCATTTGTTAACATTAGTTAACTACATTAGTTATGAACTAACGATGAACCAAACTACTACAGCATTTATTAATGTTTGTTAAATTTAAATATTTACTGATACATTTTGTATTCGTACAGTTGTAAACTACTGTAAACTAACATGAACAATGAACAATTGTGTTTTTATTAGCATTAACAATATTAACAATATATTGTTCATTTGATAGTTCATGTTAGCTAATGCATTAACTAATATTAACAAATGAGACCTTATTGTAAAGTGTTACATATCAGTTTGTTTTCTGGGGGCAATAGTAAATTAATATTTGCTTCTCTCTAAAACGTTACTGCTGTTGAAATGTTAGGAACATGCTGTAATAATTTCACCTAACATTATAAATGACTCCTCATTATACTGCCATTTTAGACATTTTGCTTCTCTTGTTTGTCTTACACCACCAAAGATGTCTGTCCAGATGGTCTAGATCTGTGCTTCTCAACTAATGGGTTACAACTCAAAAATGGATGGCAGGTCTGTTCTGACAGCCTTACGGACAGAAGGAAGAATGCAAAATGGGAATGATAAAAAGTAGCTGACTAAGAACATGAAAATGGTCTGTGTATGTTATCATGTTAATAATTTGGTGTATTTTGGAGCCTATGTGGTTCATATTAATCTAGTTAGATTTCAGATTTCGATTTTTGTTTATTTTTGTACATCCCCCAGAAAAAAGGTACAAAAGTTGTCACTGTGTTGTCACCCAAAAAGTAAAAATGTACTTTTCCTCCCTATTGTGATGTATATCCAAGTGAAACAGCTTCAAAATGTAGTGCAGAACTTGGTTTTGTTCATGGGGAATTGATTGGATCATTGGATTGTTGAGGTTTGCTATTGGTGGATCTCATATGAGTGATAGGTTGTCCTGCCCTGTAAATGCATCATCAGAGAAGAGAAGATGTCACTATAAGTTATTTTGATTAATGTCGCCATGAAATCAAAATGTAAGTTTTTAGGCTTTTAATATGAATATGTTAGCCTTACTGTTATCTATAAGCTAGTGTACTCCAAAACAATGACAAAATTTGCATTTAGAAGATATAAGCATTCAAAACTTACAGTCTCTCACTTCCGCCAATATTGATCAATGATTTTAATGACATCACTCTGCACTTCAGCTTCACATCAGATTTTCTGTCCAATCAAATGATCTCTAGTATCTGAAGCGTCCCGCCCCCTACATTAGCTTCTAAAGCTGCGGCTGAAATCGGTCACTTGTTCACAGATTTACTATTTTCTACATGGTGAATGGCACATAGTGCACTATATAGGGGATAGGGAATGATTCAGACAGTGTAAATATGCTTTCCACTGGGGCGAATGAAGTCTGGTTTCACGTTAGCACACAGTCTGCTCCTGTCCAGAGACACGATAGCACAGAGCGGATCATATACGCGAGTCGGCACATTTGAATTCTGCACAGAATGCTGCATTTTAAAGCGATATGGAGGATATTAGGAGGAGAATCAACGGTTAGAGATTTGGAGGAAACTGCGGCTTTACTAACCTCAACGGCTCTGGCCGATCTGTGATATAATCTAAACACTATTGGCTATTTTAAAGAAGGGGAGGAGCTGCTTGATATGTCCCGCCCTGTCTTCCTGTTTCAGTGGAAATTACGTCAACACATTGAATAATGCTGCGCGTTTCAAGGCACTTTAGTGGCCCTTTAAAGATTACGAGGACACATGAATTAAAAAAAAAATAATTATGCGCATGGATAAATTATTCATAATAAATACCGCGATGTTCCATTTAAAAAAAAAAAAAAAAAATTTGTTTATTTTGATTTCATGGTAACTTTACCCTTAAAGGGTACATATTGGTATAGGTACGTATTAGTTCCTTTTGAAAGGGAACTGCCCCAGTGACAGCTTTTGTTCCTTTTTTCTGAGAATGTACAATAACCAGTTTTGGCACTATGTTAGCTGCTGCTTAATGTCTAATGCAAAATCTGTGTCCTGGTGCTAAACCAGTTGAGAACCACTGGTCCAGACTTAGAGGTGTTGCATCTTTTGACTTTTTCCCCCTCATTCATTCTCCACCATCTCTGAGTTATTTTCTTCTTCCTTCACTCTCTACGCCCTGTAATCATTGTCTCTTGCTCTTTCATTCACTCTTGTTTTCTATCTACTTCCTGTTTCGTCCTTCTCCTCTGTCTGTAGGAGCCTGTCTTTTCCTCCACCTACTCTCCTCCTCCTCTCCCATCTACCCCAAAATGCCAATATGTAGAACATCAAGGCCAGGTAAGAGAGAGCTTGTGCATTTTGGAACCATTTCATTTCTAATGTAACTCTACAAAAGGTTTGATTTTTGAAGTTTGCATATCCATTCATCCTTCTGCCACCAGATGATCTGGGTGTGTTAGTCTAGAATGTTTGGTGGTTTAGATCATGTGTTTTGTCAGCGGAGATAGGTGTTTTTTTTTTTGCTGATGTCAGTCTAGTTCATAAATTATGCATTCCTTCCTTCCTTCCTTCCTTCCTTCCTTCCTTCCTTCCTTCCTTCCTTCCTTCCTTCCTTCCTTCCTTCCTTCCTTCCTTCCTTCCTTCCTTTGCACTCTTCCTTCCTTCCTTCCTTTGCACTCTTCCTTCCTTCCTTCCTTTGCACTCTTCCTTCCTTCCTTCCTTTTTCTTCCCTCCTTACTTCCTTTTTCTTCCCTCCTTACTTCCTTTTTCTTCCCTCCCTCCTTCCTATTCCTTCATCATTCCTTCCTTTGCATTCCTTCCTTCCTTCCTTCCTTCCTTTGCATTCCTTTCTTTACACTCTTCCTTCCTTTTCCTTCCTTTCCTCCTCCCTTCCTTCTTTTCCTCCTTCCTTCATTCCTTCTTTCATTTGCATTCATTTCTTTACACTCTTCCTTCCTTTTCCTTTCTTCCTTTCCTCCTCCCTTCCTTTTTTCCTCCTTCCTTCCTTTGCATTCCTTCCTTCCTTCCTTTGCATTCCTTTCTTTGCACTCTTTCCTTCTTCCTTCTTTCCTTCCTCCTTTCCTTCCTTCCTTCCTTCCTTCCTTCCTTCCTTCCTTCCTTTCTTTCTTTCTTTCTTTCTTTCTTCCTTCCTTCCTTCGCATTCCTTTCTTTGCACTCTTCCTTCCTTTTCCTTTATTCTTTCCTTCCCTCCTTCCTTCCTTACTTTGCATTCCTTCCTTCCTTTCTTCCTTTTCCTTCCCTCCCTCCTTCCTATTCCTTCCATCATTCCTTCCTTCCTTTGCATTCCTTTCTTTGCACTCTTTCCTTCTTCCTTCTTTCCTTCCTCCTTTCCTTCCTTCCTTCCTCCTTTCCTTCCTTCCTTCCTTCCTTCCTTCCTTCCTCCCTCCTTTCCTTCCTTCCTTCCTTCCTTCCTCCCTCCTTTCCTTCCTTCCTTCCTTCCTCCCTCCTTTCCTTCCTTCCTTCCTTCCTTCCTTCCTCCCTCCTTTCCTTCCTTCCTTCCTTCCTCCCTCCTTTCCTTCCTTCCTTCCTTCCTTCCTTCCTTCCTTCCTTCCTTCCTTCCTTCCTTCCTCCCTCCTTTCCTTCCTTCCTTCCTTCCTTCCTTCCTTCCTTCCTTCCTTCGCATTCCTTTCTTTGCGCTCTTCCTTCCTTTTCCTTCATTCTTTCCTTTTCCTTCCCTCCTTCCTTCCTTACTTTGCATTCCTTCCTTCCTTCCTTCCTTTCTTCCTTTTCCTTCCCTCCCTCCTTCCTATTCCTCCCATCATTCCTTCTTTTGCATTCCTTCCTTCCTTCATTTGCATTCCTTTCTTTACACTCTTCCTTCCTTTTCCTTCCTTTCCTCCTTCCTTTCCTCCTTCCTTCCTTCCTTCCTTCCTTCCTTCCTTCCTTCCTTCCTTCCTTCCTTCCTTCCTTCCTTCCTTCCATCATTCCTTCCTTCCTTTGCATTCCTTTCTTTGCACTCTTTCCTTCGTCCTTCCTTCCCGCCATCCTTCCTTCCTTCCTTTCTTTGCATTCCTTTCTTTGCATTTCTTTCTTTGCACTCTTCCTTCCTTTGCATTCCTTTCTTTGCACTCTTCCTTCCTTTTCCTTCATTCTTTCCTTTTCCTTCCCTCCTTCCTTCCTTACTTTGCATTCCTTACTTTGCATTCCTTACTTTCTTCCTTTGCATTCCTTCCTTTCTTCCTTCCTTTCTTCCTTCCTTTCCAAAAAATACTATATATCTCTGCTTTAATACACCAGCGGTAAAATTTGGCTGGTGTCATTTAGTTTATGAAGGACTCTTATTATTAGTTTGCTAGTACATTAACACTTATGTCTCTCTGATGGAAACAGGCAGCTCAGTTGAATTTACTGTAGATATATTCAGGGCAAATGCATTCATTAAATGAGTGTTAGAAGCATATATCTAATTTAGATGGAAATGCACAGCACTTTGAGTAAGGATTACTGCATTTTTGGCTTTTGCTGCTGACTGACAAATTTCAATACTGTATGTGAAGCAAAGAGGATAGTCATACTCAAACATTTTTTTAAGTACTTTGGACAGTTTGCTGATGACCTGGTGAATGCTCGTATGATTTATTCTTATGTTGTCTGTCCTCTATGTCATTGGCTCAAGTCGTTGGTCTTTCCTTGCTGTAAATTTATCAAGATGATCTATAGCCATCATATCTGTTTTGTCTCATGTAATCAGAAACTTGAAGAAGGGGAGGGGCAGATGTCCATTGAAGAGAGGAAACAGATGATCTCGACCCGAGAGGAGGCGTGGCAGAGCACAGGGAAGGGCGTGGCCAATGACTCGACCCAGTACACAGTGGCTGCCAGGATGGTGAAAAAAGGTTAGAATTTGCAATTGCGCATACAGGTTACGAAATACTATATTATTTTATTATTAAATGCTTTAAATATTATTAAATGTACAATTTCGTGGCCTAAAACCAACTAAAAACTAATTTATAACAATAAAATGATTAATTACTAAAAAAGTATTACAACATTTTAAATGTTTTAAAACCACATTAATTTAAAAAAATTCCATTTATTACATGGCTACTTATAAATAAAAAAGCTATTTATTTAAAAATATATTTTCACTTTATTACATGAGAAGAAAGGACAATCATAGCCATTATACAAAATATTTGGTTCCATAATGCTGGTAAATTGCAAATATTCCAGAGAGACGTTTATTAAAACTGTAAATTGAGGTCTACATGCATACATACACACACATACACACACACATACACACACACATACACATACATACATGCATACATGCATACATAGATACATAAATACACACATACATACACACACGCATACATACACGCATGCATACAGATATGGCATAACTAAAACTAAATTGAAACTAAACTGATATGACAAATTGACAGTAACACATAAACAAAGAATTGTAAAAAATGAAAACTGTAAAAATACTGTTCTTATTATTAAATGCCTGATTACTGTCTGTCTGTGCATGTCTCTGTGTGTGTTTGTGTCTGTCTGTGTGTGTGTTAGGTCTGGCTGCTTCCTCTGCAGTGATCAGCCCAATTCTGTCTCCAGTCTCTGCTAAACTGAAGAGCAGTGTGCCGGCTATCTCTAAACCACAGGAAGGTACGTTAGACAAACACTTGCTACATGAAAAGAAAGAATATGTTTCTCTTTAAAAGTCACAAAGTTTGGAAATGTTGTTGCTCTATAATAACTGGGGCATAAATCCTGATGTGCTGCAGAAATTGAGGCCAGAGCAGAAATGGAGTCTGATAAGAAGCTGGAAAAGCTGGAAACGTTTCTGGGGCGTTTGAACAGTAAAGGTCAGTTTGACTGATGCAAGAGCTGCTCACTTTCTTTTCTTTCTCACTTTCTGTTATGAGTCCATTATAGAGGTCAGAGTAGAAATGATTATTGTGTCATTTGGAGTCTTTAAAAAAATTCAAAATGTAATAAATATTATTTCAATTGCTGTAGTGTCCTAATAATGTACCTTTTATTGAAGCCATCTTTTTCTCTCTCTCATTTTCTCCCTCCCTCCCTCCCTTCCTCCCTCTCAGTATCAGGTTTGCAGGAGACGACTCTGACGGTGACAGAAAAGGCAGTGAAGGAAGTGATGCGATTGGATGATGAGGTCTTCTCAAAATTTTACCGCCACATGACAGATATTCCCCGCAGCATGAGCAGCAGAATGCATCTGGAAGAGGACTTTGATGCCATCTTTGGAAAACAAACACCAATGTAATTTTTGTGCTTCTTTAATAGGCTATACCTGCAAGCATGTACATTTATTTTTATATTTAAAAAAAAAAAAAAAAAAAGAAAAAATATTTTATACAATATAATTTATTTTTTTTATTTATTTTTATATTTTATATTTATTTATTTTATATGTATTTATAGTTTTTTTTTACAAAGCATATTGTATCTTTTCTCTTGCATTAAGCTTTTTAAAGAAGCTTGTAGGCATTGAAATATTTGACATTGAAATACTTGGTTGTCTGACTTTTGGCCTCTCTTTGGCTTCCAGGTTGACATCGGCGATGGTGCAGCATAAGCGGGCTGTTCGTCCCTCTCGTAACGTCCAGGCATCCAGGAATCCCTTAAAGATTCTCGCTGCAAGAGACGACATCCGGCAGGAGTACACAGAGCAGAGACTGAACGTCGGGCAGATGGAGAGCAAGAGAATTAAACAGGAGAAAAGTGAGTCGACAAGCAATGGATGGAAATGTGCCTCAGTTCAGTGTTGTTATTGTTAACTAAAACTAAAACTTGTTAAAAATATTTTGAAAAGATGATATATAAATATTAAATGAAAAACTTAAATTAAAAAAAGGGTTTTTTTTTTTGTTTTTTTTAGAAATGTTGCCTTTGCAACTAGAATTGAAGTACTAAAATTACTAAAAGGTAAATAAATATATATTAAAAAAAAACTTAAATGTGTTAAAATTTAAAACCATAAAAATAAAATGAAAACTGAAAATATAAAAAAATATAAAAATAAAAGATAATTCAAAATATAATTAAATACTATAGTAGTGTATAAATACTAAAATAACACTGCTTCAGTTGTGTGTGATTGTACATACTTTTTTGAGAATAACATATAAACAATGAAAGTGGCAGTTATAACACAAAAATGAAAGAAAGTATCAGAGATTGGGTACATAACTAGTAAAAATTAATCAAATATCAAAGGAAAAGATTTAAGGGCTTACAAATATTAATAGTTTTAACAACTTCTTATGAAGTGAACTGGAAATAGTCAGCTTAAGAATTTGCATTTATGTAAATAAAATTGTGCTGTTAAAGTCTGCATGATACGGAAGTTGTGATCGTCTTTTCTTTCCTATTGTGATATATCCGAGTGTGTAATGGTTTCTGGAATGAGAAAAATGTAGGGCAGGATTTGATTTTGCCCTTTGGGAATTTATTGGATCGTGGGAAGTTGGGAGTTGCTAACTAAATGGAAGCCGATCTGAATGCCAGTTTGCAGTCACATGTGGAGGATGTTTTGTCCCACCCTCCGGCGAGACACACGTCATGAAGAACAGATGCCGTTATGAGCGGGAGGGGAGGTTAACGTTTTTGATTAAAGATTATGAGGGCATATGAATTTTAAAAGTCATTCATAATAAGCACAATAGTTGTCAATTTTGATTTCATGGTGACTTTAATATATTTAGTTTTTCCTGTTGTAATAATGTGGCTTTTATGTGTGTTTTCCAGTGAGCAAGAGCTCCAGTTTGTCAGACGCAGCCCTGGCTGGTTTGGCCAGTAAAGAAAGCTACAGCAGTGTGAGTCTGCGCAGTGTCAGCATCTCCGAACAGATGACCAATAACAGCGCAGCTCCCTACAAAAAACTCATGCTCATGCAGGTCAAAGGTCAGTCTGTAACACCCTAACGCTGTGTTTAACCAAGCACAATGTGATGCATGGAATGGATATACCAAGTAATGCATGGGATAAGCTGCATAGCCCCGCCCACAGCGAAATCCTATTGGTCCAAACATTAGCATTACGCTTGGTTAGAATGCAGCAAAACACCCACAAGAGGCATGGCATATGTTATAGTGATGTTTTATTGCAGTAGTATGAGTTTTTATTGTTTGTGCGAGTTAAACTGCATGTGCATGCATGTTCCCCAGGTCGACGACATGTCCAGACCAGACTAGTGGAGCCTAGAGTGTCCTCTCTGAACAGCGGTGACTGTTTTCTACTGGTTACACCTGAACATTGTTTTGTTTGGATTGGAGAGTATGCAAATGTCATTGAAAGAGCCAAGGTACCACCTAAATGCTCTGACATCTTACCCACGTTAATCTTTCTATAATCATATAGCTTTCTACATTACTGCTATATTGTTCCACTTGACATCCAGGCATCAGAACTGGCCACTTTCATCCAGCTGAACCACGACCTTGGCTGTCGAGCAGCACTGGTGGAGACCATTGAAGAAGGAGTAAACGCACAAAGCCCCACTGCTGCAGAGTTCTGGAAGATCCTGGGAGGAACAGCCAGCTACCAATGTACATACCCTGAAATCAGAATAGATACAATTTATGTGCCATTATCTTAATTGAAATTAATAATATTTTTCCCTCTGTGTGTGCAATGATCACAGCGGCCGGATCTCCAGACGAGGATGAGATGTTTGAAAGTGCCATTGTGGAGACAAACTGTATCTTCCGTCTGGTGGATGATAAACTGCTTCCTGATGATGATTTCTGGGGGAAAGTGCCTCGTAGCACGATATTGGGATCTAAAGAGGTCAGACAACAATATTTTGTGTCTTTTGGGTTTCAGATATTGTATTAACATCTTCACACATTATTTTATGTTTGCATAAATATGAAATAAGAATACATTTTTTGCATTTTGTGGTAACTGGAATTTTTACCATTGCAATTTAATTAAACGTTTAACACATTCCCAAAGGTTTTACACTCTTCTATTTTGCACTTAATAAATCTTTTCCCCATTTAGTACAATCGCATTTTCATCTGAATATATATTTGCATTTATACTGGCAAAAAATGTTTTTATCCACATCTGACACATATTGTATATTGTGTGTTAACAACTTTGTACATTTTGCATTGTTTGCATTGACACATACCACATTTTGTGGTAACTGTATGTTTATTATTATGGTTATTTTGCATGTTTTATTATATTTAATAATAATATAACTTTTTCAACCACTTATCATATGAATATATGTAAGTCATGTCTGTATTTGTTTTTCTTGGCTCTCTTTTTCTCGTTAGGTGATAGTGTTTGATTTCGGTAGTGAAGTGTATGTTTGGCATGGTAAAGAGGTCACGCTGGCACAGAGGAAGGTGGCGTTTCAGCTGGCCAAGCACCTTTGGAACGGGTCTTTTGATTATACCAACTGTGACATCAACCCTCTGGACCCTGGAGGACACAACACACTCATACCAAGGTGGGTACACACATTCCTGTGGGTTTGCTTATATATAAATACATATATAAAAATATCTAAATATATATGAATTTGTGTGTGTGTTTATAGTAAATGTTTGTTGATTTTTTATTTTTTTATTTTTTTATTTTTTTTTTTTTTTTTAGGAAAGGTCAAGGTCGTCCAGACTGGGCCATATTTGGCAGACTGACCGAACATAATGAAACGAGTCTTTTTAAAGAGAAATTCCAGGATTGGAGAGATGCTTCTAGACTATCACCTAAAAATGTCATCGAACACCCATTCCAGCAGAAGGTGGGTTGGCTGTGTGTCAGTATCTGCTTTTGGCACAATAAAAAGCTGCTAGACAGAAAGCAAAAAATCCTTTGACCTTCATTATTAGTAATGGGAATTGAGAGGAATGTAATGATTGTGTGTCCTGCCCCCTTTATAATTGCTTCTAAACCTACACTATCGTTCAAAAGTTTGAGGTTGGTAAAAAAATTATTTTTTTTGAAAAGTCTTTTATGCTGACCAAAACTGCATTTACTTGATGAAAAAACAGTAAAAACTCTAATACTGTGAAATATTATTTACAATTTAAAATAATTGTTTTCCAACTTAATATATTTTAAAATGTAATTTATTCCTGTGATGCAAAGCTGTATTTTCAGCATCATTACTCCAGTCTTCAGTGTCACATGATCCTTCAGAAATCATTCATTGATTTGCTGCTCAAGAAACATTGGGCAAAATTACTTTTAAAAGTAATGCGTCAATATTGCATTCTGTTACTTTTTATGGACAGTAATGTGTTATGTTACTTTTGTGTTACTTATTCTCACCTCAGATGGGCTTGCTTGTTTATTTTTTAATAACATAAAACATAAAAGTTCTAGTTCTATTTTTGGCAAATGTAAAGGCCCTTTCACACCAAAAGTGAAATGAATAAGCCTCAGGCAGAGAGAAATGCAAATTCACGCTTGTACAGTAGAGGGCGCAGTTCAAGCAAACCTTTCAGCTGTGCTGCCGTTCTGGATTGCAGAAAAATAGAATGCAGGAGAAGAAAGTTCAACACTCTTTGAAACACCAATGTGATGTTTATCTAAAGTCCTTTTTGCTTACTGGTATGGTTGAATTAGATCATCAAATATCAGCAGCAAAGATGATGAGTAGTGAGATGAGTAAATGCGTGCTTACATTTAGCCAACAAAAAACATCATGTTTACACCCCTGCACTTATTTCCGATTTCTCTCAACATGGGGACAGGAGAGGTGTCAATCAATAAATATGAAAACAAAGTAACTTGTGTTACTTATTTGAAAAAGTAATTCAGATATTTTGTTGCAAATTTTTAAGTAATGTGTTAGTTTACTAGTTACTTGAAAAAAGTATTCTGGCATTACGTTACTTGCGCTACTTGTAATGAGTTTCCCCCAACACTGATTATCAATGTTGAAAACCATTGCTGCTTAATATGTTTAGTGAGCATGGCAGCATTTAGAGAAATAGAAATCTGTTGTAATGTTAAAAAATATCTTTTCTGTCACTTTTCTAACAAAAAAGTTATTGACCCCAAACTTTTGAACAGTAGTGTATATAATGAAGAAAATTAAACAAAAACATTAACCAGTAGACTGCAACAATATTTAACATACTTCATTTGTCTTTAATCATTGAGTGTTATGGTGAAAAAAATAATGATTCCCAACTGTTCCTTTGATCTGTTGATCTGATTCCTTTCTCTTCTTTAAATCCCTCTTGTTGCCCATCTCAGGAGTTTCTGGGCGCAGATTCTCGTTCCGAATGCCGGGCGTACAGCGCCTCTCTGATGCTGCCAGTCCTGCAGTCGCCCATCAGCACAATTCTGGATGGTCAGGACGTGGGTCGTGGACACGGTCCGGTGGAGAACGGCTCGGACGACTGTCTGCGGTCCCTGGAGATCAGCACGGTTGCCGTTGACGTCTGGCACATCCTGGAGTTCGACTACAGCCGACTTCCCAAGCAGAGCATTGGCCAGTTTCACGAGGGAGACGCTTATGTGGTGAAATGGAAGTACATGGTGAGCGCCGCAGGTCAGTAACTGCACCGGGACAAATGAGCTGTGATTTTGTGTCTCTTCTTGCATTTATTGAAATATGTATATACAGTCAAACCAAAAATTATTTAGACACCAGATATAATTTTACTAGTGGGTGCAGGACACTATAGTTTCATTTATGTAAGTGAGGATAGCAAAATAGAAGTAAACTGTGACATATTATACCCCAAAATTCTTCATACAGTGGACTACCATAAAAATTTGGGACCAAAATTATTCAGACACTTTGACCTGACCATGTTTTGTATGAGTGTTTTTACCTTTTACACCACAGACTGAACAGAATGAAGCATTGCTTGGTAATCGGTTGACCTAAATTGGTATTATCTAATTGTGTACATAAATTTAACAGCTGACAGCTGATTGGTTGATTGTAATCCATTACATACCTTTCTGTCAAAGTTATCTGACATTATGAAGATGAATTTGTTCTGACATTATTTTATTACCTTTTTCTAAACTATAGTGAATAAACTGTGATAATGTGAGAATGTTGAAGGTGTCTGAATAAATAAATAAATAAATAAATAAATAAATAAATAAATAAATAAAAATTGCTATTACACTTGGTTAGGACACTGTTTTGACTGAAATTATACAGCAAATGGACTTTAGGGGGGAAAAAAAAATGTTACATAAAAATAGAATACACCTCTTTTAAACTCATGTACTGGTATAAAAATGTCAGTGCTCTCCTCTAATTGTGTGTCATCTGATGTGTGTGTGTGCGCGCGTGCAGTGGGCAGCAGGCAGAAGCCGGATCAGGTGCGCAGTGCAGGTCCCGGCAGAGAGAAGTGCTGCTATTTCTTCTGGCAGGGCAGAAACTCGACGGTCAGTGAGAAAGGAACATCTGCGCTCATGACTGTTGAACTGGACGAAGAGAGAGGAGCACAGGTAGGACGAGATGCTGGACTTAACGCAGTTGACTGCTTTCTGCTCCTCTCCTCTCTCGCTCACTGCTGCTGTGACTCATATTCAGATGCAGGTCCTGCAGGGGAAGGAGCCGCCCTGTTTCCTGCAGTGTTTCAATGGGGGGATGATTGTGCATTCTGGGAAGAGAGAAGAAGAAGAGGAGAACATTCAGAGTAAGAGTTTTTGGGTATTTTAGGATTGGCAGAATGCCTAATAGTTTTTGAAGTAGTACTATACATTATGCATACTCTTCATAGTATGTGCATTTTTGGTATAGCCTACATGGATTACCCAAAATGTGCACATATAACCAGAGCACATAGTGAAGCACATGGTATCCCACAATGCAGTGCACTTGACTTGACCTTCCATTTCCCCATGTTATGTGCGACAAAGAAACAAATATTAACTCTTTTTTGATGCATCATTTATTGAGACTGTTAAAACTGCCATATTTTTTCCATGTACTGTATACCTTGCTTGCATGCATGAAATAGGCTCATGTGAGAACAATATAGTAATCTTTATGTGTGCAAACAATGTCAAGTACTATTATTATTAAATATGGTATACTGTGCAAGCTGTACACCAGCATGTTAATATTTGCCCGTTTCAGATGATTGGCGTCTGTACTGTGCACGTGGTGAGGTACCCGTTGAGGGCCACCTGTTGGAAGTGGCGTGTCACTGCAGCAGTTTGCGATCTCGCACCTCAATGGTCCTTCTGAACATCAACAAAGCCCTGATCTACCTGTGGCACGGCTGCAAAACACAAACACACGCACGGCATGTAGCTCGAACCGCCGCAGACAAGATCAAAGAACAGTGAGTCTTTCACACACAAAAATCGTTGGATAAAACACAACACATGAACAAGGATGCATTAAATTGTTCAAAAGTGACAGTAAAGACATTTATAGAGTTACAAAAGATTTCCATTTCAAATAAATGCTGATATTTTGGACTATCTATTAATCAAAGAATCCTTGAAAAAAAAATGTATCAGTTTCCACAAAAATATTAAGCAGCACAACTGTTTTCAACATTGATGATAATAATAAGAAATGTTTCTTGAGCAGCAAATCAGCATTTTAGAATGAATTCTGAAGTATCATGTGACACTGAAGACTGGAGTAATGATGCTGAAAAATTCAGCTTTGTCATCACAGGAATAAATAACATTTTAAATAAATTCAAATAGAAAATAGTTATTTTAAATGGTACTAATATTTCACAATATGACTGTTTTACTTTATTTTTGATCAAATAAATACAGCCTCTGTGAGCATAAGAGACTCAAAACTATCAAAATATTTTACTGACCCCTAACTTTTGAAC